>ML272991.1:14869-74906 GCA_005239495.1 Nicotiana undulata
TTTTTTTTTCAACGGTCCAGATTAAACCCTTCTTTTATTTACCTAAGACTCCCCCCCCCCCCCCCAAACCCTTACTCTCTTCTCACACTTCGTCGTCACCCTTCCCCTTCTCTCCAAATTTTCTCTGCCCTAACCCTAATTTCGTTACTTGCCTGCCGTCGACTATGGGGAATTACCACCACCCTCCAGCCTTAACGACTCTCCTACGCCGAGATTTTTGCTATCCTTGAGGTCCTCAAGGGACCAGGGGCCGGTCCACTCACACCTTAGCCTGTCATCACCAGTCTCAGGCCGCCATGACTCGATTTGAGTAAGATCGTCCTATTTTTGGCTAAACCTATGGTTTCTAAGCCGATATCTCTCATTTCTGGGTTATTTTCTCGAAACCCTAATCTCTTCTCCTAAACTTTTTAGATCTGTAACATATCTGAGAAGGATCGAACTGTGTTTACTTGTTTTTATGAGAAACCTTCTGTTTTCAAAGTGTCTCTTCATTTTTCCTAACTAGGGTTTCTGAAATTATTTTCTTCAAAATGATTTCTGATTTTTAAGTGTTTATTCTCTGATTCTTATGTGTTTAATCGATTTTTTTAAATTTTCCTCTTAACCTTAACTAGTTATGTTAAACCCCCTAATTTTTCAGCACTATGTTTGGATTCTGAGTTCGTCCTTTTTTATTTGCTATATGATTCTGCTATGTGTTTGACTCTCATGAATAATTTGAATATGCTGTGATTTTACCCTAATATGTCCTATTAGGGTTTCAAATTTCATTCTTTCTATTTATACCCCACTTGTATGCTTATTCATGGAAGTTTATGTTATTTCCCTTAAAATCAGTACTATTTCGATTCTCTGAATCCCTGATTCACTGTGTTGATACTCATATGCTGATTTCCGGTTATTTTCCCTATTTTCACAACCTTAATTATTTCTTACCTTATTCTATGATTGACCGTGTTATTTATTAATTCTTACTACTTATTTCCTTAATTGAGTCATTTGTGTATTCACCCCTAATTACCTACTCTATACCCCAGTTGTTTGATGTCTTTCCTTAATTAGCTACCTGCTCTTTACCGTTGGTAAATTACTCCCTTAATTAAGGGAAGACTTTACTGATTTTATTCTTAATTGATTTTGTGACTCTCTAATTACTGAACAATTGATTGTTTACCTTATTTACCTAGATCTCAACTATTATATATACTCTCTTCTGTTCTCACTACACGGACACTAAATCAGCAACTCTCTCTTACACTTAAAGCTTTCTGCTCTCTCCTGTTACATGCTATTTTATTGAACTAGCCGGCTGTAAGACAAGGCTAGTTATTGCACTACACTGCTCTATACTTTGTGTCTACTCTCCTTAACTGGTTTGTTCTGATTCAATTTCAGGTTCAAAACTCTATGCATTTGTTACTGCTTCAGTTTACTGATTTCCAGTCTTATTCCTGTCTATTACTTGGCTTTTCAATATGCAACTAGCATGCTTAAATCCTTGTTTCACTTAGCATACATGAGTTATGTCTTGTTCAACTTATGATTAACATGTCTAATGACTTGCCTATTGCTTTCTCTAGCATGTCTCAAACTGACTCTACTCCATGTATGTATGTTTGGATTGTTTCTCCATCTGCTTATTTAGATTCCAGTATTAACCTACTTTGCAAAGTAATTTATTACCCTAAGTAATTATGACTCTATGTTCAACTCTGCTCAGTACAACTAGGTTCTCAACTGTCTGTTCTGAAATCCATATATCTGTACTATAGATGTATGATTGACTCCTTCAAACTCCTGTGCTCTTGTTGTTATATGTTCTATGTGTCCCCAATTCCCATATTCCCTGAGTGAAATATGTGTTTGAATGGTGCTATTTAGACTGTTTGTTGATTTCTCACAAGTTCACACTGTTTTTCAAAAACTGTTTTATTACCAATCAATTCCTATTTTTTCACAAAACTTCTTTACTTAAATGAGTCCTTTGCAATATTGTTTTTCATATCAAAACCTTTTCAAAACTATGTCAAGCACTCTCACTCTACTCTTAAGTCCCTAGGTTCTTCCCCTCTAGTGTGTGAATGCCTTGGGATCCTTTTGAGATCCCTCTGAACTCTGGCACACTGGGGCTGGCCCTTCCACACTGCACTTACTCAGTTCTTGTTATGAAAGTCTAGGTGTGAGCACTTACCGGGATCCTTGAGGTCCTTAGGGAACTCTAACACACCTGGACATGAGATTGGCTATGAAACTTTTGGCATTTGAGGTTATGGAAGGCCTGGTATTCTCCGGATGTATTTGGTCCTACTTCAGGCTCCCTATATTTTAATTTCCTTTTATTGCTTATGTAATTCAATCATCCATTGGTCTGTAATAATTATTTGTAAGCAGATATTGGGGTGGCTAGTGAAAATAGGAGGGTAGTCGTATAGTATTGTTGACGTTATTGGGTAGAAAACATGCTTTAGGATTTACATTCAGTATATTTTAGAATTCATGACTTAGGATCAATGTGTTCATCCAAATCATGCCAAACATGCATTAGATATCCTGTTCTTAGGGTTTCACATTTACTGTTTCAACATATCACATGTCACTAGCCTACGTTCCTCTCCGAGTCATGAGGCAAGCAAGCAGAAAGCAAGTTATGTCGAGGGTTGATAAGATGAGCCACTTCAAAGCGGATTTCCAAGATGACGACGTCCCCTACAAGTGCCAAGCCCAACACATGTGGCACTACAAAATCATCATGGAGAAGAATACTATCGATCAGACAGGTATCATGCAGGATGTGCACCTTTCTACCCCGCGTGGTTGGAAGATGACTTGGATGGGATAGTGAGTCCAGGAATCAGCCGAGGCAACAGAATCATAGACGAGAATGCTGAGGCTCAGGCCAAGTACAACCAACTGCGCAAAAGGATCTACGATTCTGAGAACGAGCATCGGGAGATACATGAAACCAACAAAAGGTTGATTGAGGATTGGAAAGAGATGGCTATCCTTTCCAACAAGAATCTGGAATACTTGGAGCGAGGAATAGTGGAGCTGGAAGGCAAAATCATCAAGAGGGTCGAGGACCGCCAGAAAGCCGAGGGAAATGAAGGAGGACACCTGGCCAGAGCATACTTGTTATTGGCACTGCGCGAGCTTGGGAACTTGTTCGATGGAATCAAGGATATCGAATCTGGGGAAGGTCCTTCTAGGACCAAATAGGCTAGATTTACCTTTTTGCTTTTATCAATGTAATAAGGTCGAGTGTCATTAGTGACTTTATTTCCTGTTTTTTATTTTAGTATCGTTTTGGGATTCGTCTATTTACATTGATGAAATGAGGCATTTTGGTATCTAAGTTCTCCAAATCAACTTATCGCTAGGCCTACCTCGGGCACAACGAGGCTCCCATATTAGGACGCGCATTTACATTCCTGCAATATGTGTTTAAATACTGCAAATATTTTCTCATGATCCTCACTGACTTGGCTACCTTTTGCTTTTGTTTTTGTTTTCTTTTGATTATTCCCCTCCCCAAAGGTTGGTTCGTGCATTCTGGCATCATCATCATACCACACAAGATCTAGGGGGACCTCCACCTTCTCCTCCTCATAGTCCACCTAAAGGCAAAGGCAAAGGCAAAATGGAAGATTTGAGTAATATCAGAAAGGAAAACACAATGCCAACTGAACGAACATAAGCTTCTAACAGTCAAGGTACTCAGGTCCAGAATGATGTCGTGTCGCAACTCGAGCAAAGGTTGTTGAAACTCCAAGGGGAGCTTGAACATGTCCGAAACTTGGCAAATTTGTCATTCTCACTTAGTGTTCCGGATGTCAACCACCCAAACACTCACAACCCCGCACCACCTCAGAATACCCCCAACAAACAGAATCCTCCTACAACTCACCACTATACAACTCCACTGAAAAATCAAATTGTCCCACCACAATACCTACAAAAGGCTTGCCACGCTCCGAGAAACACCCCACCAATCATCCCTGAACTACAAAATTCCACCAACGACCACCTCTATGCTCAGGCGCCAGGACATCAGAACAACCCCATATACGTGGAGAAACCTATCACCACATCGAGCGAGTCAATGAAATAGAAAAGGATAAGTGGTGGAGTATCAAGATTGAAAGCATACTGAATTGGAGCGGATACGAGCCTGACAGGGGTCTCGGCAAGAATCTTCAAGGGATCTCCAAACTAATACAGCTAAAGCGCCACGGCACTACTTTTGGCTTGGGATATCAGTACACTTGGAAAGAATACGAAAATTGGACGCCATCATGGCACGGTCCTTACTACCCCTTGGGGCAACCCATACCGCACTTGGAGCAGACTTTCCAGCAAGCCGACATCATATGGGGATCGGAAGAAGAAGAAGCACTAGCAGCCTTGAAGAATCTATTCTTGGAAGATGGAGATATGGACTGTTGTGTTATTGTCGAGGAGGAGGAGGAAGTCACTACCATCCAAGCCATGAGAAAGGGATCATTCCTTAGGAATTGGAATGCCGGACCATCCAGGGCCCGACGAGTCCCGGGGTAGCAAGGCTGAACGAGCACTGTCTATTTTATTTGCTAAAGAATTCCTTTTCGCATTTTTGTTTTAAATAAAATCTCCAGTATTCCAAAAACATTTGCTTAAGTTATTGAAAATCGCTTTATGTTTCAATGAATCAATATTTATTATTATCATTTTTCTCTCATACTTTTATCTATATAACATTACTATTTCCTGTCTTGATGAACCGATGACTGTGACATGCAATGAGAAAATGCAACAAAAGGATAGTGATTCGGAAGAAGAAGATATCATACATGAGGAAATTGTCAAAGAGGTAGAGGACTTTGAGAATAAGCCTAAATCCAATCTGGACGAAATAGAAGTAATCAACTTGGGAGATTCAGAGACTGTCAAAGAAACTCGCATCAGCGTCCACTTGTCGTCGTCAAAGAAAGAAGAGTACACACAATTCTTGAAAGAATATGAGGACATATTTGCATGTTCATAAGATGATATGACTGGACTAATTACGGCCATTGTGGCTCACAAATTGCCTACCAATCCAATGTGCCCGCCAGTGAAGCAGAAACTCGGGAAATTCAAACCTGATATGAGTCTGAAAATCAAGGAGGAGGTCACTAAACAAATCAACGCCAAGGTCCTCAGGGTGGTTGAATATCCAACATGGTTAGCCAACACCGTACCATTTTCGAAGAAGGATGGAAAGGTTAGAGTTTGTGTCAATTATCGGGATCTCAACCAATCTAGTCCGAAGGATGATTTCCCTCTTCCAAACATACACATATTAATCGACAATTGTGCCAAACATAAACTTCAGTCATTTGTGGATTGTTTCGCCGGTTACCATCAGATATGGATGGACGAGGAGGACGCTGAGAAAATAACTTTCATTACGCCGTGGGGAGTATATTGTTATAAGATAATGCCATTCGGCCTAAAGAATGTTGGGGGCACTTACATGAGGGCCATGACTACTATCTTCCATGACATGATGCATATGGAGATCGAGGTGTATGTGGATGACGTCATCATCAAGTCCAAGAAAGCCACAGACCATATAGCAGATTTGAGGAAGTTCTTCAACAGATTGCGGAAATACAACCTGAAATTAAATCCCGCAAAGTGTGCATTTGGGGTTCCTGCTGGAAAATTGCTTGGGTTCATCATCAATCGCCGAGGAATAGAACTGGATCCATCAAAAGTCAAGGCCATCCAAGAGTTGCCACCACCAAGAAATAAGAAAGACGTGATGAGTTTCCTAGGACGGCTAAATTACATCAGTCGCTTCATAGCCCAGTCAACGGTCATATGTGAACCAATCTTCAAGATGCTAAAGAAAGATGCTACAACCAAATGGACCGAGGATTGTCAAAAGGCCTTCGACCGTATCAAGGAGTACTTATCGACACCACCAGTCTTGGTACCGCCAGAGCCAGGTAGACCCTTGTTACTCTACCTCGCAATACTGGATGGAGCTTTTGGCTGCGTTCTGGGGCAGTATGACAAAACAGGAAGAAAGGAACATGCTATCTATTATCTGAGCAAGACGTTCACTCCATACGAGGCACGGTATTCTCTACTGGAACGTACCTTTTGTTCTCTAACCCGGGTAGCCCAGAAGCTGAGGCACTACTTCTGTGCCTACACAACATATCTCATATCAAGGATGGATCCCTTGAAATATATCTTTCAGAAACCCATGCCCACTAGCAAGCTGGCTAAATGGCAAATTCTACTGAGTGGGTTCGACATCGTCTATGTGACTCAGAAAGCGGTCAAGGGGCAGACATTGGCAGATCATCTTGCTGAAAACCCTGCGGGAGGAAATTACGAACCCCTGAAAACGTATTTTCCTGATGAAGAAGTGTTGTTCATAGGAGAAGACATTGCTGAATCCTATGACGGTTGGAGGATGTTCTTTGATGGAGCATCAAATTTCAAAGGAGTCGGCGTTGGAGTAGTCTTGGTATCGGAAACTGGACAACATTATTCGGTATCTGCTAAACTCAGATTTCCCTGCACTAACAATATGGCAGAGTATGAAGCTTGCATATTAGGGCTCAACATGGCCATCGACATGAATATTCAGGAGTTGTTGATAATTGGTGACTCAAATTTGCTTATACATCAAGTACAAGGAGAATGGGCTACCAAGAATTCCAAGATGTTGTCGTATTTTCACCATGTGCAGGAATTGAGAAAGAGGTTCACAAAGATAGAATTTTGGCACGTCCCTAGAATTCAGAATGAGTTTGTCGATGCACTGACCACTTTATCATCCATGATACAATATCCAGATAAGAACTTCATTGATCCTATTCCAGTAAAGATTCATAGCCAGCCCACATATTGTGCCCATGTTGAAGAACAAGCGGACAGAAAACCATGGTTCCACGACATCAAAGAATACTTGGCAAATGGAGAGTACCCGGAGCATGCAAATCATACCCAGAAACGTACGTTTAGGAGGTTGTCAAATAGTTTCTTTCACAGCGGAGGAACTCTATACAGAAGGACTCCGGATTTGGGATTACTGAGGTGTGTCGAAGCAAAGGAAGCTTCTAAACTATTTAAAGAAATACATGCTGGAACCTGTGGCCCGCATATGAACGGTGTTGTCTTGGCCAAGAAGATACTCAGAGCCGGTTGTTTTTGGATGACCATGGAGACAGACTACATCAAGTATGTTCGGAAATTCTACCAATTTCAGGTACATGCAGATATGATAAAAGTACCACCAAATGAGCTCAATGCAACAAGCTCACCTTGGTCGTTCGCCGCCTGGGGAATGGACGCCATAGGACCAATCGAGCCTACTGCCTCAAATGGTCATAGATTCATCTTGGTAGCTATTGATTACTTCACTAAATGGGTCGAAGTGGTATCTTACAAAGCAGTGACTAAGAAAGTCGTGGCAGACTTTGTCCGCGACCGTATTGTTTGTCGATTCGAAGTTTCAGAGTCAATCATCACCTACAATGCTTCCAATCTCAATAGTGACCTAATGAAGGCCATGTGCGGGACTTTCAAAATCAAGTACAAGAATTCCACAACCTATAGACCTCAGATGAATGGAGCTTTAGAATCCGCCAACAAGAATATCAAGAAGATACTGAGGAAGATGGTAGAATATCACAAACAGTGGCACGAGAAGCTGTCATTTGCCTTATTGGGATAACGCACCACAATCCGCACATCAACCGGGGCAACTACTTACTTATTGGTTTATGGTACAGAAGTTGTCGTTCCCGCTGAAGTAGAAATTCCCTCCTTGAGGATCATACAAGAAGCTGAGCTCAGCGACACAGAATGGACAAGAAGTCGTTACGAGCAACTACCCTCATAGACGGGAAATAAATGAATGTAGTGTGTCATGGGAAACTTTACCAGAACAGGATGTCCAGAGCCTTTAACAAAAGAGTCAAACCGAGATAGTTCACACCGGAGCAGCTGGTATTGAAGAAGATCTTTCTGCATCAAGATGAAGCCAAAGGGAAATTCTCTCCCAACTGGCAGGGTCCGTATATGGTTCACCGAGTACTGACAGGAAGAGCTCTTATACTTGTAGAAATAGACGGAGAAGTCTGGCCAAAACCTATCAATTCAGATGTAGTCAAACGATACTATGTATAACTCTTTATGCTTTTCTCAAATGATGTAATTGAACTACACTCGACCTGATTCCCGTTTCAGAGGGGAAACGTAGGCAGCCCTATGGGTTCGGTCATAGATCAATAAAAATCTCATTTTCCCCCGCAATTGGAAACTGGGGCAGAATTTTGAGGAGGACCCTCAAAATTCTGAAGCAATTTTAGCCGATCGCAGCATGTGAAACCGTCAGAGACGTCAGTCTAGCTAACTAGGGTAGAATTTTGAGAAGGACCCTCAAAATTACGTAGCGTGAGAGGTTGCAATGTTTCGGGTCTTGTCATGATCATCGGTTCATCTAAATTTCTCATAATATATTTTTCACTACGCCTTTACAAAACCCATGCATGCTTGCTTGTAAAATAGCTCTGTTTAGCAAACGCTACCCCGATGATGTAAACAGGATCATCATACCAAGAAGAACGAATCAAGCAAAGCCAGCGGGGACACGAATCAACCTCTCCCATCTACAGAACTCACAATATTTCTTTGGATGTAGGAACAAAGAATAAACATGCTCAAAACAATTGCAATTGCCGAATTTTCTATCAGCACAAAGAATAAGCATGCTTCGTAGTCACAATTCTCACAACAATCGCAATGTCGAAATATGCTACCAGCTAAGAAATTCTGCTACTGTTTGCTATTTATTCTTCTGCATAGGCTAAGCTGGTGATGATGGAGTCTTGAGGATGCAGGGCCGTATTTGTGTGCCTGATGTTGATGGACTTTGTGAGTTGATATTGCAGGAGGCCTATAGTTCCCGGTATTCCCATTCATCCTGGTGCCGCAAAGATGTACCAGGATTTGCGGCAGCATTATTGGTGGCGGAGGATGAAGAAGGATATCGTGGAATACGTAGCATGGTGCTTGAACTGTCAGCAGGTTAAGTACGAGCACCAGAGACTCGGTGGTTTGATGCAGCAGATTGAGATTCCTGAGTGAAAGTGGGAGCGTATCACCATGGACTTCGTAGTTGGACTCCCACAGACTCAGAGGATGTTCGATGCAGTATGGGTCATTGTGGATAGGCTAACCAAGTCAACACACTTCATTCCTGTATCAGTTTCGTATTCTTCGGAGAAATTGGCAAAGATCTACATCAGGGAGATTGTTCGTCTGCATGGTGTGCCCGTGTCCATTATTTCCGACCAAGGTACTCAGTTTACCTCCCATTTCTGGAGAGTATTTCAGCGTGAGTTGGGCACACGGTTCGAGTTGAGCACATCATTTCATCCTCAGATGAACGGACATTCCGAGAGTACTATTTAGATCTTGGAGGATATGTTGCGAGCATTTGTCGTTGACTTTGGAGGTTCATGGGACCAGTTTTTGCCTTTAGCTGAGTTTGCCTACAACAACAACTATCAGTCGAGCATTCAGATGGCTCCTTATGAGGCGTTGTATGGTAGGCGGTGTCAGTCGCCAGTCGAGTGGTTTGAGTCGGGAGAGGCTAGGTTGTTGGGTTCAGAGTTAGTTCAGGATGCCTTGGATAAGGTAAGATCATTCAGGATAGACTTCGTACAGCTCAGTCCAGGCAGAATAGTTATGCAAACCGCAGAGTTCGTGATTTGGCATTTATGATAGGAGACCAGATATTGCTCCGGGTGTCGCCCATGAAGCGCGTGATGAGGTTCGTAAAGGAGGGCAAGTTGATCCCTAGGTACATTGGTCCCTTTGAGATTCTTGATAAGGTAGGAGAGGTGGCCTACATACTTGCTTTGCCACCGAGTTTATCAGCCGTGCATCTGGTGTTTCATGTATCTATGATTCGAAAGTATATCGTCGATCCCTCTCATGTACTTGACTTCAGCAGTGTCCAGCTGGACTAGGATTTGACTTATGAGGAGGAGCTGGTAGCCATATTAGCCTGGCAGGCTCGTCAGTTGAGATCGAAGAGTTATCCTTCGGTCCGTGTTCAGTGGAGAGGTCAGCTTGTTGAGGCAGCTACCTGGGAGTCCGAGTCCGATATGCGGAGATGATATCCCCATCTTTTCACAGATTCAGGTACCTTTCTATGTCCGTTCGAGGACGAGCGTTTGTTTTAGAGGTGGAGATTGTGATGACCCAAAAGGTCATCCCGTATATTCTTATCTAAATCTATGTTTCGAGGCCATGAAAGCCTTCTTATATCTCACCTCGATTTGCGTGTGCAGCCCGAGCGTGTAGCCGGGAAGCCATTATGTGAAAAACTGATAAAAATAATAATTTTGTGTTGAAATTTGAGTAAAGTTGACTTTGGTCAATATTTTTGGTAAACGGACCCGGACCCGTGATTTGACGGTCCCGGAGGGTCCGTAGGAAAATATGGGACTTTGGAGTATGCCCAGAGTCGAATTCCGAGGTCCCAAGTTCGAGAAATGAATTTTTAAAAGAAAATATTTTCTAAAAAATATAAGAGATTTTGAAAATGAAATTCTATGTGAAACCTGTGGTATCGGGCCCATATCTTGGTTACGTAGCCCGGTACAGGTTCAATATAATATTTGTGTCATATCTGTAAAGTTTGGTAAGAAACGGACTTCATTAGATGTGATTCGGACCTTAAATGCAAAATTTGATGTTTAAAGAAATTTTGAGAAATTTTATTGATTTTGGGGTTTAATTCGATGTTTATGATGTTATTTTGATGATTTGATTACACGAATAAGTCCATAGGATGTTTTCGAGGTTGTGTGCACATTTGGTTTGAAGTTCCGAGGGCTCGAGTGAGTTTCAGGTAGGTCCCGGGATATTTTTAGGCTTAAAACATAGCTGTTGCAGGTCAGAGAAGTGCAGATCTCTGAACCCATCAGCGAGGTACGCACTTGATTTTGTGCTGACCGCGGAGGGACTTTGCGGTCGCACTCGATTTTGTGTGGTCCGGGGTGAGGATCAGGTTCACTGGCCTGACTTCGGAGGCCTATATCTTTTGATATACAAGAAATTTTGAGATGATTCAAACCGAAAGTTATATCCCTTCGTGTCTAGTTTCCAGAAAGGTAAAGAAATAGCAATTTGGACATATGTAGAGAAAGTTATGGCCAAAATACTAAAGCATGTCACTGCAGCCAATTTGCCTCTTGTGCGGCCGCACTCCCTTTTTGTGTGGTCCGCGGTGGGAGTCCAAGAGGGGTATATTTAAACGGGATTTTCAGTTATTTTTCATTTTTCGAAACCCTAAAAAGGTAAGAGGAGATTTTCCAAACACTCTTTCTTCTCCAAAACATTAGTAAATGATTTCTAACTCATTTTCTTTACTCCTTAACTTCTTTTTAAAAGATTTCATTCAATAATCTAGGGTTTTCATGGAATTGGGAATTTTGGGTAAAACCTAAGAATATTGAAATTTGGGGATTTAGACCTCAAATTGAGGTCGGATTCTAAAAACATTTATATATCCGGGCTCGGAGGTGAATGGGTAATCGGGGTTTGGTCTGAATTTCGGGTTTGGACCGAGCGGGCCTGAGGTCGATTTTTGACTTTTTGGGGAAAACTTTAGAAAACTCATTTCCATGCATTAGAATTGATTCATTTAGCATTTATTGATATAATTAAGTAACTTGTGGCTAGATACGAGCGAGTTGGTGGTGGAATCAAGAGGTAAAGCGGTAGTTGAGGCTTGAATTGTGTTCGTGGCATCGAGGTAAGTGTTTGGCCTAACCTTAGCTTGAGGGAATAGGTGTTGAGTCTTATTTTGTACGTGTTTATTCCATGTCCAATGTATAGGTGAGGTGACGAGTACCTATATGTTGTGGTCAAGCATGCCCGTGAGTCGAATATGAGCAATTATGTGAATTTCATTGAGGTTTATTGTGTTATGGATTTAATATCGATTTGGCAGTTATTTGTTTGAGGGAAATTCTTGGTTGTGAACACCGTTGAGTACTTGATCGGTTGAGAGGTATTTTGTTAAATTATATACTTGTGTAGGATTGGTTATAGTTGTGTCCCTTGCCGGGACGGTATTATTACTGTTGATTATTTCTTTGCATTTATGGTTTCTTATTGTTGATTTTCTTACCAAACTGTTGTTTATGTTATTTATGCACGAGGGGACATTATGTGCCATGTTTATGTTATTTATGCACGAGGGGACATTTCGTGCCATGTTTATGTTGTTTATGCACGAGGGGACATTCCGTGCCATGTTTATGTTATTTATGCACGAGGGGAAATTCCGTGCCATGTTTATGTTGTTTATGCACGAGGGGACATTCTGTGTCGTGTTTATGATTGTTATGCGCGAGGGTACATTCTATGCCGTGTTGATGATATTTATGCACGAGGGGACATTCCGTTCCGCGATTGTGATGTTTTATGCACGAGGGGACATTCCGTGGCGTGTTATTATACTTTAGCACAAGGGGACATGCTGTGTCGTTTCTTTTCACTTGTTTATTTCGTGTTGTTAATTTTTGTTATTATTTTGATATTTAAATTATTGCCTCGTTCCGTCATTTCAGTAATTGCTACCCCTTTCCCCAGCATGTTTCTCCCGTTATTGTACTTAACTGCTTACTTCCTGTTGTTATCTCCTGTTATATTTTATTTAAACTGCACAGGTGATATTACTTGTCGTGTCCTAGCCTCGTCACTACTTCGCCGAGGTTAGGCTCGGCACTTACTCAGTACACGGGGTCGGTTGTACTGATACTACACCTGCATAATTTTTGTTGTGCAGATCCCAGTGCTGGATCCATTGGTTACAGATCTAGGTGGCTCCCTTCGGTCCATCAGGCGACACTGAGGTAGTCCTACAGACGTCCGCGGGCCTTGGAGTCACCTCCTATCTTATTTCTTTCCTGTCTTTACATCTTTCTGAGACAATAGTACTTCATTTGTTCAGACCGATACTTGTAGCATTCATAGACAGTCCGTGAAATTATGACACCGAATTCTGGGAATTTTATTGTGGAAATTGTAATAGTATTTAAATAAGTCGTTAGTTTTCATTTATTCTGCATTTTTATGTATACCTATCTTGTATATCACCTATAAATTGTTAAAATAAGGAAACAAGTTAGAATAACCAGTAACGTTGGCTTGTCTAGCGAGTTCAATGTTAGACGCCATCACGGTCCCGACGGTGGGATTTCGGGTCGTGACATTCATCCTTTCCGAGTAAAGAAGGGTAGTCCTTGATACCCAATTATTCTAAAAAATAATTTTTAATAGCATATATACCTTTAAAATCAGGCATTAACATCAAGTAGTATTTTTCCAAAATGATTTTGGATTTTTAAGTGTTTATTCTCTGATTCTTATGTGTTTAATCGATTTTGTTAAGTTTTCCCCTTAACCCTAACTAGTTATGTTGAAACCCCTAATTTTTCAGCATTATGTTTGGATTCTGAGTTCGTCCTTGTTTATTTGCTATATGATTCTGCTATGTGTTTGACTCTCATGAATAATGCTTCGTTTAATTTGAATATGTTGTGACTTTACCCTAATATGTCCTATTAGGGTTTCAGATTTGATTCTTTCTGTTTATACCCAACTTGTATGCTTATTCATGGAAGTTTATGTTATTTCCCTTAAAATCAATACTATTTCGATTCTCTGAATCCCTGATTCACTGTGTTGATACTCATATGCTGATTTCCGGTTATTTTCCCTATTTTCACAACCTTAAATTATTTCTTACCTTATTTTATGATTGACCGTGTTATTTATTAATTCTTACTACTTATTTCCTTAATTGAGTCATGTGTGTATTCACCCCTAATTACCTACTCTATACCCCAGTTGTTTGATGTGTTTCCTTAATTAGCTACATGCGCTTTACCGTTGGTAAATTACTCCTTTAATTAAGGGAAGACTTTACTGATTTTATTCTTAATTGATTTTGTGACTCTTCAATTACTGAACAATTAATTGTTTACCTTATTTACCTAGCTCTCAACTATTATATATACTCTCTTCTATTCTCACTACACGGACACTAGTTCAGCAACTCTCTCTTACACTTAAAGCTTTCTGCTCTCTCCTGTTACATGCTATTTTATTGAACTAGTCGGCTGTAAGACAAGGCTAGTTATTGCACTACACTGCTCTATACTTTGTGTCTACTCTCCTTAACTGGTATGTTCTGATTCAATTTTAGGTTCAAAACTCTATGCGTTTGTTACTGCTTCAGTTTACTGATTTCCAGTCTTATTCCTGTCTATTACTTGGCTTTTTCAATATGCAACTAGAATGCTTAAATCCTTGTTTCACTTAGCATACCTGAGTTATGTCTTGTTCAACTTATGATTAACATGTCTAATGACTTACTCAATTCTTTTTATGAAAGTCTAGGTGTGAGCACTGTCCGGGGTCCTTGAGGTCCTTAGGGAACTCTGACACACCTGGACATGAGATTGACTATGAAACTTTTGGCCTTTGAGGTTATGGAAGGCCTGGTATTCTCCGGATGTATTTGGGACTACTTCAGGCTCCCTATAGTTTAATTTCCTTTTATTGCTTATATAATTCATTCAACCATTCATCTGTAATAATTATTTGTAAACAGATATCGAGGTGGCTAGTGAAAATGGGAGGGTAACCGTATAGTATTGTTGATGTTATTGGGTAGAAAGAATGTTTTAGGCTTTACATTCAGTATATTTGCATTAGAATTCATGACTTAGGATCAATGTGTTCATCAAAATCATGCCAAACATGCATAAGATATCATGTTCTTAGGGCTTCACATTTGTTGTTTCAATATATCACATGTCACTAGCCTATGTTTTAACGTTGTATCAGTACATCACTTAGAGATCCTGCTCCTTGGACAATAAATAACCTTGACATAAAAATGTCACCCTTGTGTGCATTTAGAAATTCCCGCCTTAAGAATTTTGTCACTCTTGTGTGCATTTAGAAAATCATGTCTTAGGAATTCTGCCTGCATTCATTTCAGTACGCCTAGTTTAACTAAGATTAGGCAACTGATCATGAAAGGTATAAAAATCGTCTCACATATAGATGTTGTTTCTAAATAAAACTTGTATCAACCCCTTTATTCTCAGATTCGTATCACCTAGAACAACATGTTTGTAGGTTGAATAATTTCAACACTGTTTAAAATAACTTGTAACTGTTATGCACAGTCCCACGCCTAGGCAAGCCTTAGGTAATTAATCTCTATAAAACTGGAAAACTGTTTTGACTGTGTTTACTTCTTAAAGACTCACAAGTGTAAAATAAGTAGGCAAACTGATTAGGACCCTGCCGTTGAGTTTATGAAACAGTGTTTCATGTTTCTGTTTATTGGTGTTCACTTAGATATCCTGTCTTAGGGTCCCTTTTCTAATAAAAAACTGCCTTTGGCTGTGTTTGAGACGTGTTGTTTATCTGCATTACGTGTGGAGGTAAATCTGAGCTTCTAGCTGCTTCCTTCACTTATTTGCTAGTCCTATTTGTTCTTGCATGTCACCTAGAATTTTTCCCTTTTAAACCTTAGGGGGTTGTCTAGAACTACCCATATCTAGAGGTCCTAAATTCTTCCAGGACCACAAGGAAGGGACGGGTAACAGCATGCATAGAGCTCGTTAAATCAAACTCACTTAATAACCGTTAAGGGGTGGGACAATGGGTAGATAAGGATATGATGACATGTGAGCTAATGCAACGTGTAGCCCCTCATTGAGGAGTGATTACCGGGCATTGTACAGATGTGATCCTATAGGATAAACAACTTAGGACCTCCCTACCCTTTACATATGTGTGCTTAGACAGCTAATCTATCAAACCTTTATTTGTTTATATATGTGTGCTTAGACTGCCTATTTTCTACTTGATTAATTTACAAAGTAAGTTTGGTCGGGACCCACAGTTGTGGACTTCAAGGAGTGCCTAACACCTTCCTCTTGAAGTAATTTCAAGCTCTTACCCAATCTCTGGTTATTCAATCTGTGTTATAAATGACCCTTAGTAGGTGACCTAACGCACCTTAATTCGTTAGGTGGCGACTCTTCAAATTCCTTACACCCCTTATCCCAAAAGGAAATGAGTTGTCTCAATAATGTCAAAAACCCTGACTGATCCTAAAGGAGAGGAAAAAGGGGGCGCGACACATGTCTATCTGCATTTAATGCCCCGAACACGCGTCATTCCACGATTCAATAATACTTTCGTCGGTTCTCGATGTAATCATGGCCACAATTTTAGCCGCTCATTCCTTTACTTATACGCTTCAATCTTCTTCTTTTATACTTCACAATTTATTGAACTCTATCAAACTTTCTTTACTCAACTCACTCTTGCTTTCAACTTCCTTTAACCTTCTTCTCTAGAGAAAAATCCTTACTTCCTTCTACTAATTATGGCATCCTCTTCCAAAAACTCCAGGTCTTTAAAGAACAAGGAAAGCACTAATGATGTTTCTCCTCCTACGCTGAGCACCATTATCCCTAGAAAGCTTACTACGATTAAGGACTTCGAAGAGAAGTTCTCTTCTGCTAACTCTCGCACATGGGTTGTTGGTGTATATCCTTCTTCCATCCGTCCTTCTAGCATCCTCGTTGTGAATGAAGACTATGGTTGCCATGATTTGAACATCATTGCTTCTGATTCAGCGTAGTGGGTAACCTTCCTTAAGAAGGGTTTAATGTACGTTTACACGTACCCATTCACTTTGGGCATGTTCTCATTGAGCGGGGGGTCTTGACTCCATTATCTTGGAGTTTTGCTTCTGTTACCAGGTCTGCTTGGCACATGTGACCTTATGTGTGGCGGATGGTCGCATGTATTCAGCGTCTATGCCAGGAGACGGGGGAAGAACTCTCCCTGGATCGACTGATGAACCTTTATTTCCCCAAGGTTTTCCGTGGGGAATGATGACCACGACCGTGGATGGATGGAGTGGTCCGTTGTAGTTGCCACCAGGGATATCATCTCGGCCACAACTCCGTCCTTTCCTGAATCATGGAATCGTACAAGTACGTGCAACGTCTGTCCTTTCTTCTAGTTAAAGGTTGTTCTATGCTATCGCTGATCGTTTTTTTTTCATTATTTTGGCAATTCGATGGATACTAGAAGATTTTAGATGTCACCATGCTTGAGACCCGCCGGTGGAAAGAACTGGCCCTCAAATATGGGTAGAGGCCAAAAATCATGGTAAGTTGATTCTCGAACTTATCTTGTTTTCATCTCACATATAAGAAAATTGGCTAACATTTCCCTTTGTTGAATTCAGGTCTTCCACAGGGCTCTGTTAATGTCCCCGAGGAGGAAGTTTTGGCTGACCTCGCAGAAGCGTCGAGGCTGTTGCAGGAAGCCTTCACTCGAACGGGTGTCATCGCACTAGCTTCCGATGCAGGCGCTTCCTCTCGGAGTCCCCGACCGAAGAACAAGCAACAAAAAATATGATGTTACTCTATGGCCGTGGGTAAAAATAAAAAGGCGAAGAGCATCATACCTGAGCCTGCTGCAGCTATTGCGGTGATCAAAGATGATGGGGAAGCCAGTGATGAAGGGGCATCCCTACAGAGGAGACGACGACCTACATCAGCTCAATAAAATGATCAATCTGCTAAGCTAATAATACCAACCGATGACGACACCTCAACTCTCTAGGGGAGTTTGATATGATGGAAGATGCCAACTCCCGCTCCCGAGCCCCACTCGCTGCTCCCGATACTGCAAGGCTGAGTACCGGGCCTCTTCCGTCTTCGGTTGATGAGCAACCAATAGCTAGCACTGCTTTTGCCATAGCTGCTTCTCAACCTACAACGCCATCAGCTTCATCTCCTTCTTCGCCAACCTTGACTTCGCCACCAGCAAATGTTATATCATCTCCACCGGCCGCAGACACTCAAAAGAAGGATGTCCCTCCTCCCCAGTCCCCAGTCCATGCAAATTTGGGGCATAACTATTCGGCCCCCTCCGCTGATCCGCGGAGGAGGAATAATGTCTCTCTCTCGGCTTCTACCGAATGCCATCTGCTATCCCGGCCGGTGGAACTTGTGAATTACCTGAAGCCTTTGGCTTCAGAGAAAGATAGGAATAAAAAACATTCTCTCTCATGGGAGTGTATGGTAAACAATGCCATGCACAACACAGTAACGGTATGATCTTTATTCCTTCTACTATTTTTTCTAGATTTACTGTGACATGATTTTTGATTTGAACTTTTGTTCTACAGGCTAACTTCCTTGCTTCCGAGGGCCTTCAAAGGTTGATCCTCGATAAAGAAAAACTCACTTCCGAGAGGGATCGCCTGTTGGCCCAGCGGGATCAAATTGCTACTCGCCTCTCGGAACTGGAAGCATAAGCCGCCGAGGCCACTGAGTTAGATGCTAGATTGCAACAGAGCGAGCAAGAAGTGGTGACCCTCAGCCAAGAGACCACTCTGTTAAGGGTACAACTTCAAGAGGCCAAAGAAAAGTGGTTTGAGGTCCAAAATGTTGTTCTTGATGTTGCTGATCATGAGGCTGCCTCTACTGAAAGAACAAATAATTTGGAGGCAGCCTTGAACTCCAAAGCTGAAGAGATACTGCTGCATAAGAGAAGCATGCCCGGATGGAGGATAAGTATAAGAAGGTCATAGAGCATATTAAGGTTTATAACTCCATTATCCGTGACCTTGGCGTTAGCTTTTAAGTCGCTAGATCCGAGCGAAATAACCTTTCGACCAAGGTTGACCAGCTTAAGGAAGAGCTTCAGCGCCGAGCGTCTTCCCTCATTGTTGAAAAAACATATTCTATGTATAACATGAGGATAAAAACCTTGGAAAAGGCCAAGGCATGTGTCATTGACTTTGATGCCGAGACCGCCAAGGCCCGTGAGCTGGAGTTAACTGCCCGAAGAGGCCTGGACGGTGTCCAACTTGATGCGACTAATTCCTCTGATTCTGGTGTCTGAGTTCTCGGGAACTGAAGAAGAACTTGAAGGCGATGATGATGAAGGTCAAGACCTCGAGCCGGCGGCAAATCTACCTACTTCTCCCCGGGGCGTAGATGCTTGTCTTCTCAGGACTATGGAAATGCAATAGTTTAGCTTTTTTCTTTCTTTCTTGTTTGTTTTTTACTTCATACTTTTGTACTTGTGTTGCGTCGCACGTTGTTATATATAAGTACTTTTTCGTTTAAGTATTACGCAAGTTTTCTCTTTGCGTCGAATTATGCAAGGCTTCAGGTGCATTTTTCCCCGATAGCATTTGGATTCTAGGAATAAGTTCTTCCGGAACCAATTTACTGTGAGGGTTTCATAAGAGAGGATCTTCTTATTTTTACGGTGCTCTTGAAGAGGACGTCTCCTGTTCATTCCGGCACTAGCATTTGAAGTACTCGTTTAACTTTCAAAATGATAAAATTAATTCATCCTTACAAGAAAAAAGATAAAAATAAAAGGGCTTTACTTTATCCTTTCATTTTCAAAAGTACATAAACATTCGTTGTGCTAAAAAGAAATTTCCATTACTTGTGGTTAATTTATACAACTTGTTTCTACGAGGCTAGCTGCGCAGTCCCCGTCCCGATGATAAAACTTTGTTCTCGAATTTTGTAGCCCCGGTTGATGTGGCAGTCATGTTGTCGTATTCTCATATCATTCCCCCATTGTTCGAATGTGAAGAATACGAATTTGAACACTGGAAGTCTTGCTCTTTTGAAGATTCCACTAGTGAATGGTTGGATAATCTTTGGTTCGATAGCAAGCTTCTCTTCCCGTTAGGACTTTGCTATAGAGCCAAAGATTACCTAACCACTCTCTAGTGAATTGCACTTATGAATGGTCGGGTAACCTTTGGCCCGATATCAAGCTTTGTTTCCTGGTAGGAACTTTGCTATCGAGCAAAAGACTATATAACTGTCCTGTAGTGGCTCATTGCTTACATGCCTTGTTATTTAAAGTGACGAAGCTTCCTTCGTAGTATGCTTTCCGTTGCTGCCTCGTTAAAGACCTTGCCAGAAAAACCCAATTGGGAATAAAACTAGACGAAGGGAAAAAGAGTGCAGCACATACTTTCAGTATAGGCGGTGCTCATCAACAATAGTATCTTTCGAGGTGTGCCACATTCCAGTTGCTCGACAACTTTACTCTGTCTTGATTCTCTAATTCGTATGAACCTATCCCAGTGACAACTGAAACACGGTAGGGGCCTTCCCATGTTGGACCTAGCTTTCTTGTGTTGAGCTCCCGGGTGTTTTGAGTTACTTTCTTTAAAACCAAGGCTCCTAATTTGAAGTAACGGAGATTGGATCTTCGATTGTAATATCTTTTCATTCTATGTTTTTGGGTTGCCATCCTTATATGTGCCAAGTTCCTGTGTTCGTCGAGCAACTCCAATCTGATCAACAATGCTTCGTCGTTCGCTTCTTCATTCGCCTGGAAGTATCTCATGGTAGGTTCTCCTACTTCCACTGGGATCAAGGCTTCTGCTTTGTATACGAGAGAGAAAGGTGTCTCCCCCGTGCTCGATTTAGCCATTGTTCGATAAGCCCATAGCACTCCCAGTAGCTCTTCGGGCCATTTGCGTTTGGCTGCTTCTAATATCTTTTTATGATTTCGGATAATCACCATAGTTGTTGATTCTTCTTGACCATTTGTTCTCGGGTGATAAGGTGATTATGTGATTCTTTTAATTTTCAGATCTTCTAGGAATTTTGTGACCTTTGTGCCTATAAGTTGTGTCCCATTGTCGCATGCTATCTATTTTGGTATCCCGAACCTGCAAATTATGTTCTCCCACAAGAAATCTACCACTTGGCGCTCGCCAATTTTCTGGTAATGACATGCTTCAAAAGTAGTCAGTTAATATCAAAAGAAATTTTACCTTATCGGGGGCTGGCGTCAGCCGACCGACTATGTCCATTTCCCACTTTATGAATGGTCAGGGTGACAGAGCGGAGTGCAATAACTCTGCCGATTCGCGCATCAATAATGCATGGGAAAAACACTTATCGCAATTCGGAACATGATGCTTAGTGGCTTATTCCATCCGGAGCCAGTAGTATCTTGCACTAATGAGCATTAATACCAAGGAGACCGCACCCGAGTGATTTCCATATATATCTTCGTGAACTTATCTCATGCCGTAATTAGCTTCGGAGGCTCTTAAGCATCGGGGCCAACGGGCCTCGAAAAGATTTTCTATACAATTGACCTCCCCTAAAGCAATGTCGAGATGCTTTAGTACGTAGCGCCCAAGATGCCTTGGGATCTTCAGGTAGCTTTTCGTGCTCGAGATAGCCAATAATCTCATTCCTCTAGTCCCAGACCAAATTGGTCGCGTTTACTTCATAATAGTCATCTACGTACAATATCGAATGCATAAGTTGCACGACCGTAACGGAGTCTGATCCTTCATTTTCGTGGACGATCCCAGATTGGCTAGTGCGTCTGCTTTCGCATTTTCTTCCCTCGGGATGTGGGTAATTAACCAAGCGAGCAGTTGTTGCATGCATTCCTCTTTGGGTTCGGAGATTCCATAGACTTGATTTACTACCAGTTGAGAATCACATTTGATTTCTATGACCTCGGAGTCCAGTCCTCAGGCCAGCTTGAGTCCTGTAATCAAAGCCTCATACTCGACTTCATTTATAGTCGGAGGAGTAGTTCTTATGGCATGCCTTAGAGTTTCTCCCGAAGGCGTGATTAGAACTACATTGAGTCCGGACCCTTTCACATTGGAAGCTCTGTTTGTGAATAAGGAACGGCCTCCTGATGTTGATTCTGACACCATCACTGCTTCTTTGGTAGCTAAAGGCAACAGTCCTGGACTGAAATCGGCCACAAAGTCGACCAAAACTTGTGACTTAATCGCAGTTCTTGGTTTATATTCTGTGTCAAATTTACTCATTTCGACTGCCCATTTGGCCAGTCGACCTGAAAGTTTAGGTTGGTGAAGGATATTCATTGGGGGAAATATTGTCATCACGACTATCGGATGACACTAGAAATAAGGCCTAAGCTTTCGAGCGGTGACTACGATAGCTAAGGCCAATTTTTCGAGATGTGTGTAGCGAGTTTCCCCTCGTGTTAAAATTTTACTAACATAAAAAATAAGATATTGCGTACCTTCATCTTCTAAAACGACACTTACCGCTACCTCCGAGTCCGCTAAGTAAATCGGTAATTGTTCGCCTTCCTCTAGTTTCAATAATAATTGAAGGCTCGATAAATACCTTTCAAATCCTTCAAAGCCTGTTGACATTCCGGAGTCAATTCAAGTTGTTTTTCTTTTTGAGAACTGAAAAGAAGTGATGACATTTTTTCAAGACCCGGAAATGAATCTGCTTAAGCGGCCAATCTTCCTGTCAACCTCTGAACTTCTTTCACGATTGATAGCTGATTAGGGATGTCCTAGATGGATTTAATTTTTTCGGTATTAACTTGGATCCCCATTTGTGACAGCAGTAATCCTAAGAATTTACCGGAACTAACTCTGAATGCACACTTTTTGAGGTTAAGCTTCATGTTGTGCTTCCTTAGGATGTCAAAGGTTTCTTGCAGGTGTTCAAGATGATCACATGTGTTCAAATACTTAACCAACATATCATCTATGTTAAACTTCCATGGTTTTCCCAATTTGTTTATAAAGCATTTTGTTTACAAGCCTAAAGTAAGTGGCTCCGATGTTCTTAAGCCCGAAAGGCATCACATTATAGCAATATGTGTCGAAGTTCGTATGAACGAAGTTTTTTCCTGATTCTCCAGGTTCATCTTGATTTGGTTGTACTCAAAATAAGCATTGAGGAAACTCATCAACTCGTGCCCCGCTGTCGCATCAATTATTTGATCAATATTTGGTAGTGGAAACGAGTCTTTTAGGCACGCCTTATTTAGATCCTTATAATCTACGCACATGCGAAATTTATTTTTCTTCTTTGGAACTACTACTATGTTAGCTAGCCAGTCATGATACCTTACCTTTCGGATTGAACCGATATCAAGCCATCGAGTTACCTCTTCTTTGACGAATTTGTTTCTCACCTCGGCAATAGGGTGTTTCTTCTGCCTTATTAGAGGGATGTTAGGATCCAAGCTTAACTTGTACACAACTACTTTTGGCGAAATACCTGTCATATCTGCATGCGACCACACAAAACAATTAATGTTAAATTTAAGGAATTCTATAAATCTTGACCTGAGCTCGGGGTTTCGTCCTATCCCCAAGTGGAACTTCCTCTCCAAGAGTTTCTCAAACATTGGACTTGTTCGAGTTCTTCCACTGTAGATTTGGTTGCGTCTTTTTCTTCTGGTACTTGGAAATATCTTGGTACCTTATAGGATTCCAACGACTCCTCCCCCCTGTTGTCTTCGTTTGGCTTGGGAGAAGGCGTCGGTTCCTATAATTGCTATGATGCATGCTGCTTCTCTATGCTACTGGAAATTGAGATCGCGTTCATGTCCCTTGTTGCCGGTTGATCTCCTCTTATTTGTTTAACTCCCTCCAAGGTTAGGAATTTCAGAAGTTGACGATATGTTGACGACCCAACCTTCATCTCATGCAACAATGGTCTTCCTAGAATAATATTGTAACCCATATCACCGTTTACTACTTCAAAAAGGGTCATCTTCATTACCCCCTCGGCATTCGTGGGCAGCAGGATTTTCCCCTCGAGTTGTTACGCTTGCCAAATTGAACCCGACGAGGAGCTTTATGACCGGAATAATGCTTTTGGTTAGCTTGGCTTGTTCTAGCACTCTCCACTGGACAATTTTGGTTGAACTCCCTGGGTCCACCAAAACACGTTTAATCTTAAATCTAAAACATTAAGAGAGATTACCAAGGCATCATTGTGTGGTAGCAGGAGTCCATCTGCGTACTCCTCCGTGAAGGTAATGTCGTCCTTAGTGACTTCCTACAATCTCTTGCTATGGATCACCAATACCTTTTTTTTCGATGCCAAGAAAGTTACACCATTAATCTCGTTCCCCCCGAAAATCATGTTGATCGTCAGGCGAGGGGGATCTTCTCCTGCTTTTGAGGGTCCCGGGTTATCCCTGTTGCGACCGTAGTTGTTTTTTAGCCCGGTCACTTAAGAACTCTCTCAGATGTTCGTTTTTCAACAATATTGCCACCTCCTCGCACAAATGTCAGCATTCCCCAGTCCAGTAGCCATTGGTCCCATGGTACTCGCACCATAAATTAGGATCCCTCTTACTGGGATTGAATTTTATCGCCCTCGGGAACTGTGCTTCCTTAATATTCCTCATAGCCTACACTAGTTCCACCACGCTGATGTTGAAGTTGTATTTAGATAAAACCTAGGGTAGGCGGAGTCTCGGGAGCCCAATACCTCTTTGTCCTGCAATGATTTGTTATTTCGGCCGCGATCAGCTCTCCTATCGGTAATGAATCTATCTTTCGACCGAAAACCTCTGCCATGTCCTTCGGCCTTTTCATAGGGAAAAAACCGACCTCTAGAAGACCGTTGGCCTACGTCGAAATCATCCTTCGATTTTTCTTTATTTTTCTCCCAGTCCCGACCTTTGGTTGGTGCCGGGAAACTGAGCTTGTCATCCTAATTTCTTATCTTTGACTCATAGCGATTGTGTATATCTGCCCATATTATTGCTTGGAACTCGAGTAGACTTTCTTTCAGTTTTTGGGAAGCATTGGAACTCCTCAGATTCAAACCTTTGATAAATGCCTCAGCTGCCAATTTGTCCGGTACGACCGATAGTAGCATCCTTTCCATCTGAAATGTGGTCACGAAATCCCTCAACAATTTGGACTCTCCTTGTGCAATCTTGAATATGTCGACCTGTCGGGCCTGTACCTCTTGGCTATGGAATAGGCCTTGATAAAAGAGTCTACGAGCATATCGAAGGAATATATTGAGTGCTCGGGTAAAAACGAATACCATGTCAGGGCCCCTTTCGTGTGGGTCTCCACGAATTTATTCAATAAGACTGACTCAATCTCGTGTGGAGATAAGTCGTTTCCCTTCACCGTCGTTGTATAGGTGGTGATGTGCTCATGAGGATCCGAAGTCGCATCATATTTTGTCACGTCTTACATCTTGAACCGCTTCGGGATTAACTCTGGTATCGCGCTTGGTTTGGAGGGCAACTGAGTGTAGTTCTTTAAATCTGGTCCTCAATACTGGCGGCGCACCCAGGATTTGGTCAATTCAAGTGTTTATTTCCCTCATAAACCGTATGAGTTTGATTTTAAAGGGATCATTCTCATTGTTGATACCAGATCAGCTACCGTTCCCCCCGGCCTTGTCGAAGACGACCTCGCCTCTTGGTGTATTGTTATTAACCCTCTCTATTGTTTGGTTTGCGGCAGCACCATGAGGAACTTGACCTCGTCTATTTGCGTTGTTGGAAACACCCGACAATGCCTGCCTCAACTCCGTCATGAACTGATCTTGTCATGAGAGATAGCCCATAATGTTGCTCCCTTAGAATTCTTACTGTTTTCGCGATGTGCTCGTCTTCAACATCATCAGGAGTTACCTCCCGAGCATGTTGTGGATATTGCCCTCCATGAACAACCGTGTCCTCATTCCTCTCATTGCGGGTATCACTGATCGAGTCTTTGTGTTGAGGTTGATTTCCTTGGCCTCAACGTTGTGTGCTATGTTGACATCGTTATCTAATATTTTTTAAATTATTTCTTGCTAAGAAACAAAGAATCAAATAAGTTAGTAATAGATGCAAGGATCAACTCAATTACGCAACTGTCTAAGCCCCACGGTGGCACCAAACTGTTTATCCGTAAAAAGATACTATTGAATTTATACGTTGTTAATAACAACTGAATCGATTGGATCCCAAAATGATAAATAAATTAAATAAGAATGCAAGACTTACCGTTGAAATCGAGATAAGACAGCAGATAGCTTGGTTTCGGGAGCAAAGCTTCCGAAAGCAGTAATAATAATATTAATAAGGAAGAAACAAAATGTTATTGAGCTTTTGAACAATATATAGCACAAGCTTGTCAGAAAATTTCCCTCCTTACAATTGCTGTTGAACTCACTATTTATAGTTTCACTTAGGGAACAAGGTCCTTGGATCAAGCCTCTCTTAAAGCGCCATTGAATAATGTGTAACAACAAGCTATTAATATCATATTCTCTTTAACGGACTATGTACTTAATACTATAGAATATTCTCCATTGAATATTACCGTACGACATGCATTAGTTTGTCTTTATGGGCAACATTCTCTTTGGGGACAACCGAGATTGCTTCCCCTAGACTTGATTTCCATCTGTCTCACTTTCCATGTGTCGCTCTATTATGCGATTATTTAATACGAACATATTTTTTCCTATACAGTATAAGTGGTACCGCAAGGTACCATGCTCATGGGAACTAATATTTCACATGATACACTGTAAAACTTTATAGTACCTGTATATTGAACTTCGCTATTCACATACCATGACCCTATAAGTAGTTAGTGCTTACTCGTAAAATGGTACAATTGAATTTATATGTGGTTTCTAGACAAGTGAACTAATTTGATCCTAAAATAATGCAATAATTGAAGAAATGTACAATACTTAGCCTTAAAATGTAGATGAAACAACAGAGATGATAGTTCAGGGAACAAGGTTTCCGGGCACAACAATGCTAAGATCAAAAAGCAGGATAGTAAGATTGTATTAAGCTTTGTATAGAATGTAGCGTACTTTTAGCCAGAAAATTCATGTCCTTTATAATGATAATTGGGCTCACTATTTATAGGTGTGTCTAAGGAAGGTAGTCCTAGGATCGTGCCCTCCTTTGATGTCAATTATGAGGGTCATTGATGGAGATATAACGGTGAACATAAATGTCAAATTATTTGTAACGGGTCGACGCTCTTAGTGCTGCAGAATATTCCTTATTAAATGGTACCGGGTGCAAAGCATTTAATACTACCTCTATGAACGTTATCCTCGGTGACAGGCGAAATGACTACATTCGATCTTCGGCCATCCCCGTCTTGAGTTTCATGTGTCTTTCCTTTAGATGACCACGTGTCATATTATATTTCACCATATACAGTATGTACTGTATTTCAGTATTATGTAAATAAATAAAAATAATTATCTACCAACGGTTATAGTGAAATGAATAAAAAAAATTCATTATTAGTTATAGTTTTGGGTTCGAATTTGAGAAAGAAAAAAATAATGTTGCGGAGTAGTGTCCCCTTAATTCTTTTTCTTTTCTGAAAAGGTCAAAAAGAGTAAACGGAATATAAAGGACGTGAGTCACGTGACCTCGGCACTCGCTAAAACAAAATAGGGCAGCCATATCCCCTACACAGAAGGTGTCGCGCAATAACAAGAGAGAAAAATGGGGAGAGAAGGAGATTGGGCGTGTAGTGGTTGCGGCAACAGGAATTATGCATTCAGATGTTTCTGCAACAGATGTAAACAGCCGCGTCTCCTTGTTGACAACAACACTCCTTCTGATTCCAAGTGGCTTCCTCGTATTGGCGATTGGATCTGCACCGGTAATTTACCATTTCGATTTATTATTGGTGGAAATAATTGATTCTTCCTATGTGTTTAACTGTGCTAAGTCGCCAATTATAGTGAACTTATTGGTAGCTTGTTTGGCTTAGCTGATTGAAACTAGTTTTTTAGCATCAAAGTGACTAAAGAAAGTCATTTTAAGTAGTGAACTTGATTTAATATGTTCAGTGTGCCATAAAAAATCAAGGGCGGAGCTAGAAGCCCTGCTACGGGTTCGGTCGAACCCACTAGATTTTGCTCAAATAGTGTATTTGTGTTAAGAAATTCATTAAATATGTAGGAATATTAAATTTACAACCCAGTTATTAGCACTTTAAGTCCTCGTTCTAAAATCCAATACGCCAATACTTCTTTCGAAACTAATATCAAAGTAAATATGATTGAAGTTTTATACGTGCTAGTTACAAATTGTCAACTATCTTATACAACAATCAAAAATTATTGTCAACTATCTTATACATACATCTCTTTATAAGTATTTTGATGTATGGAATTCTGCATATCCTCCGGCATCGACTTCCTTGACGTTAGTTCATGATTATTGAGTGGAATTCAATGGTCTTTTCTGAAAAAGAAAGTATTTATCAATTTTTTTTCCAATATGACACTTTAAGATAAGCTTTTCTTCAAATTGACCGTGGTATACAGATTTGATTTACACGATCTTTTCATTTGAAACCGGCTTTCTTGAAACTGGTTTCTAGTCTAAGAATAAGAATAAACAACTGTATCTCTGTTTGTCTCTATGAGATTGTTTTTTTCTTTAAGTAGGATTTTCTTTGGGGGATAAGCCCTCTAAGTAGCATTCTCGAACTGATTAGAACTGTTTGTCTCTTTTCACTTCTGCCAAACTGACAGTTTATCCTTATCATCAAGTTGGATTTTCCACTTTTAGCTCTAGCTGCTTGCCAACGTGCTTGGTGCAACTTATTGCATTATTCGTTCACTGGCTTAGTTTCTTGACAGGAATTAATTACCTGATCTTGACAAGCCAAACAATGAGATTGACTGTAAAGTGTACTGTGATAAGCTTAAATGTTGTCATTGGCATACTATGGAATTCCAGATGGACTAAATTGTTTCAGAATAAAAGTGATTTTCATTAACAAAATAAACCAATACTAGTAGAAGTCTTTCCACATTTCCTCATATTCCAAGGAAGATTGATTTGCTAAGTTAAGCTGTATGAGAAACCTGATTTCAGTTAGGTTGAGTTTTTTATATTTTCTCCTGTCTTTTTTCATCTTGGATGGCGGGTTGGCGTGCGTATTCTCGGCTTGTTTCCTCTTCCTGGGTGTGTTGTGTATTGCGTGTGTGTGGGAATGCTCCATTAGGTTGCACTAACAACAATTATGCTTCGAGAGAAAAGTGCAAAAAATGTGGACAACCAAAGGAGGTAGCAGCAATGCCAGCAATTGCAATCCCTGGAGCACCAATCCCAACTCATCGAAATTATTTTGCCAGGGCACAAGGAATCGAGCAAAAGTTGAACATTGGGTTGTTAGGAAATGGAGCTCTCCAGCAGCAACTTCCCTTGAGCTCTAACTGGTCTCTAGGGGAAGCTGGTAAATACGAAAGCCAGCCTTCTGATCGGTATAGACTGCTGCAAGCTTCTACTTGGTCTTCAGTTGGTAACAGCACTCCTGGATTTCCATATGGAAGCCAAGCGAATCAACTGCGTCCAGTTCCAAATGGATGGCGTAATGGCGACTGGCTCTGCAGTTGTGGCTTTCACAACTACTCTTCTCGAGCTCAGGTATTACCAAACAGAACATTGAATACAGTACTTTCAATATATGAAAAGACACTTTTTCTGTGGCGGTTTCATGTGGATGTACATCTGCTCTTGTAGTGCAAAAAATGCAATGCTTCTGCACCTCCAGCTTCATCATCTTCTCTTGTCAGCACCCCTATGACAGGTTTGCATAGCAATAATCTTTTTTTTTGGTCTTCCATTAAACAAGTATAGATCACAAGGCTTATGCCTTTTCACAAAAAAAAAAAAAAAAAAAAAAACCCACAATGCTTCAGTCACTGTCCTTGCAGAACTCTTATTTAGTATTTCGACTTTGTAGCTGGCTAAGTTTCCCCGGTTGCTTTTGAGTTCCTACCAAATCCTTGGAACCTATATGTTCAAAATATGTATTGAGCAAGGGCTTCCAATTTAATTTACTTTTTACTTTTGATGGAAAAATCTGTGAGGTTCTGGGCTGAACTTTTATTAAAAGAGAAACATTCCTGTGTTGTAACATAATGCAATGAAGAAAAGTATCTTATCTTCTGCTGAAATCCTTTCTGAATTGATCATTACTCAATCATCATCCAATCCTCCGATCGTTTGACATATCAAATGATGCCTTCTTTTTCAATTGTTACTTAATCATTCTAAGAAATACTTGTGTATATGTTTTGATGACAAAGGTTCTCTCTCATACCCTAGAATTTAGGCAATTAGAATGTCTGGTCTTAGGTACTACGTACCCTATACCACTACAAGGGCTCGTTTGGTTTAGTGGTTGGATGGATTAATCAGGGTATAAGTAGATTTATACGTTGTTTGGTTGGTCTTTTAAGAAAAACTAATCTTGGTATAAAATTCAGCATAGCTTATACAATGTTTGGATAGATTTTCCTTTTTCTTCTATATAATAAACGTATAAAATTATGAGGAAATCTATGCATTATTTTATGCTTGGTAGAATATGGAATAAGAAAACGTGTATTAACTAATACATGGGTTAAACTATCAAATGTCACTATTAGCATGGACTTGATCACACTTTATAGAATCTTGAAAACTTCTTTGTTCAATGTTAACTGTTGACGACTCAAAGTAAACTAAAAGTGAGCAAAGTGAATTTCTGTAATCCTTCAACACAATTGGTTGTCTTTAACCATTATAACTTCATCAGCAACCTGAATTTCTCTCATTTGCTGATTACTTTTTTCATGAAGATTCTCTCTGTTTCTGACTGTTCCTTCAAATCATGTAATGTGTACTAATTCTTATACCAATCAAACATTCAAAAGGAATTATTCACTGCATAGTGATCCCTGCAATAACTAATCCATTAACTTATCTCCGAACCAAATGACCCCTTAATCTTTAGGTAACTTTGGAATGATTGCATAATGTAGTCAAGTGCTTGGACTTCCCCAGTTATCATGCTATCCTACAGTCCGAGCTCATCAAATTTTTCCAGGTGGTAAGGTCGAACTAGAGCTCAAAGATGGCAAGAATCATTGTGTAGGATATATGGAATCATCTAAAATGGTATCCAATGTCAAGAAGGATCACAAAACCTACAGATCTTACTACCTTCGTGGCCTTCCCAATTTACCAGTTTTACTTTACAAATTCCAGCAATATTTCACCTTTTAAATAAGAAATACTATACCTCATCAATAAGCCACTTAGTCATTGCCTTTAGTTTTCCTTTTCTATTTGTCCGAAAATTTCTAACTTTTTAATCATTAAGAATACAACAACAACAACAACAACAACAACAACAACCAAGAGGGTAGAGTGTACGCATACCTTAACCCTGCCACAGAGGGGGGTAGAGAGGCTGTTTCCGGGAGACCCTCGACTCAGAGACATTAAGAATAGAAAGAAAAATTTCTAAAAAACTTATCTCAGAGTTTTTTGTTGTGAGTTCCTTTATATTATAAGCTACTCTTTCATAGTTGGGGTTTAATACAGATTCATACTGAACTGAAGGAGTTATTCAAGTTAAGATAAATGGTCATTGTCTTTTTTCTTTAAAGTAGGATCATGCTATCCCGCAATCTGATATTAATTACCCCTGAGATCCTAATTTGGGTCATGATTCTCAAGACATTCATGTTTGCTTTTAGTCCAGTAATCTGATCGTGTAACTGAACTAGTATGTTCTCGTCTGTCTTCCCTCTTACAATGAAGCACTTGGGACAAAGCGATTAGCATCTGAGGAACTTGTTCATGACTGGGATAACAAGAGGCTGAATGCAGGGCATGTATGGATCCATCTTCTTGTATTAATGTCTGGAAAGTTCTTGTTGTGAATTTTCGGTTAACACTTTCACACCCTCTTATATGAACCTTCAGACGTTTGGGTATCAGCAAGCCTATCCAGGAGCAGAGAGAATGGTGGGTTCAGTTGGAAATCAACTAAATGGTATATCAACGACCCTCCCTAGTGGAAACTCAATGGTGCTTCCTTTGCAAGTCAACCTGCAGGTTCCTCATGTACCAGCAGCGCCCGCACTTATTGGCAAAGGGTAATGTATTTTTTATTATAAACTCTTGCTTCTGGGTTATTAGACTGACTAGTGGAGGCAACAGTGATGCTGCCAATTTATTCTGTAAAAAGACTATATTTACTGTGGAAAATAGTAATGTAACATTCATAAGATAATATCCCTCTCTCCTTTATCCGCTCCAAAAGAAAAGATAATATCCCTCTCTCTTTCAATGTTCAGGAAGTGACATCAGGACTTCGAGGATTAAGGAACTATAACATTGAAAACCTTAGTTGTACAATTTCGCCGGTGCATTACTGTCACTAAGCACCTTTTGTATGGCTGACCTTAATATCACTACTGTATGGACAGTCGTGGAAATTACCCATTAAAAATAAAGGTGACTGGAAAAGATGAGGATATACAGTCGTGGCAGTTACCCATTAAAAATACATCAAACTTTTGTTTACACAATGTCATCAAACATGTATCTGAATCTGTATTGTCACATTTGAACTGCCAAACCAACTACAAACTGATAACACAAAACGAAGAGCTCTGGGATGAAATAAGTCGCGGTCTACATCTAAGCTATGTTGCTCGGACTCAGGTGCGGGTATCCGATCCGGGTGCGGATCTAGAGGTCATCCTTCATAATCTAAATTTTAAGATTTGGGAATATGGAATCAGGTACGGATACGGATGCAGAGATTCGGCTAAAAAATAAATCAAAATTCTAAAAATAGATCTGTAAAAGTGTCCTAAATTATGAGAAATATTCTGGGAAAAATTTATACGTTGTGGAGTGCAGTTTCATTTTGGGAATTTCTCAAGTTGTAGGCACTAGACACTAGCAAGCAGCGGCTAAAATTCAATTTTTCCTCAAATATGTCCGCAGATTGTGGTCAAAGTACCCGATCTCGAATGACCACACCCAATACGTATCTCACACCCTTACCAGTAGTAGTATCGTGTCAACACGGGTGCGGCGGCTAAAATAAAGAGTCCGCACAACTAGGCGTCTAAGTACAGTGCTAGCAATCATTCTTTACAACATTTTAAAGAAGTGCTGTTGCATGTATTTATCAGGGCAAAGCAATGGCGTGATGGGGACTGGATGTGCACAAATTGCAATAATCATAATTATGCATCTCGATCAAATTGTAATAGGTATGCTCCTGGTACTTTATTCAGATTCTTTTTGTAAACCATAAATCTCCGAGGACCACTGACACACGATTTGATACTCAATGGATAATGGGCCCGCCCCTCAACCCGTTTTCTCTTAAATAGCCGGCTTTTGTCTGCCGCAAGGTCGATCTGTGATATGTGCCCACACACACATCATGTGTTGCGCTCTTATCACTGGGGGGATATTTTATTCAGAATCTTGTGAACCAGTAGTAAGCAAATGTTGGTAAACCCTCAGCAGAGCACGTTAACTCGACTTTGAATATGTTCACTCCAAAAGGTCTCTTCCACTTTCCTGCCAAATTTCTCTATATTCCGGCACATAAATGAAAGGATCCTAGTTGTAGTGTCTTTTTTAATTAAGGGGCCTAAGCATTTAAAGAAAAACTGCATTTGGCATTTCATATTGCCTTGTAGTCTCATTGTGACGATGGTCTTTTCAATCACATTTTCTTTTTTTCTGAATAAATATAAGGTTTTTTAATCACATAAAAGTTAATGCTCGAAAAGGGTCACCACTGTCAGAGTAGAGGGAGGGAAGCAGTTGAGGGTTGTTGACTTAACTACATCAGTTGAGCTATATAGGCAGAGAGGCAAATGGAGCTTAGAAAACTTGACGGGAAATATTGATTTTGTTCTCAATCTTAATCTCCAACCATCTGATTTTCAATATATTATATTTATGTCGTGACATCTATATTTTTGCCTGTGCAGGTGCAAGACTGAGAGAGACGTGCCCGCTCAACCTGTTAGCGTTGCATAGCACTTCAGTTATAACCGGCTTGAACTTGTTGTAGCTTCACAAGATACGTTGGTATCCTCCTCTATTTTTTTATCATGTTGTGTGTAGTCTTGGTGGGCAATCAAATGAGGTAGATTAATCAATATGGTGTAAATTGATCGTTTCTCCGGTTTTGATTCAGGAGACCGAGTACATGAGAGAATACTATCAGTATGTTATCTATTTTCTCATTAACCGTTTCTTCCAAATACACTTAAAAGCTTATATTGCAATCTGTATTAACTCGAGACTTGTTTGGGGCAGCCTGGTTTCCCAGCTTATTCTGGGCTGCTATAGCATCATCTGATATATAACATTGAAGTGTCTGTTTTCCTGGTGAAAGCAAATGTCATCGTTTTGAATGCAGTACAAATGTGTCATAAAATCATTGGGTTTGGATTGGTGTAAACACATGGTGGTTAGTTTTAACGGATAAGGGCCTGTGATAGTTGTCTCACCGGCTCCATCTTTCTCATTAATCTCTACATAGTTTGTATTCTATTATCATGTTTCATCTAAGGATTTATTATCTAAGTAGCTGACGGATGCCTCATGGTCTGGTCCAAACCTAGAAATTGACATAGCAGAAAATGGATAACCAATTGGAAAAATCAAAATAAGGCTAGGAAAAGGAGATGTTTCAGTGAGTTTGTGCCATTACTAGAAGGAAAAAGGAAGGGCAAAAAAGATTTTTGCCATATAGAAACCAAGTGAAACTGTAAGAAATAAGCTATTAGTAATTGTAGATTTTTCAATATTGAACGATAATGCTGATAATCTCAATCAATATATATACTCACACACACATCGTCCATGTGTACTATATTTTGCATATCTAAGAATATTGAACTAATTACAGGTATTCTCTTTCTAGATTAGAGAAATAGGGAAATGATAGCCGCTCTCAAAATAATAACCGAATATATATATATATATTGTATATTTTTTGTATGTATATATACATTTTGTATTTTACAACAACAACGATCCAGTAGAATCCCACTAGTGGGGTTTGAGGAGGGTAGTGTGTACGCAGACATAACCTCTATCTCGAGGAGTAGAAAGGTTGTTTCCGAAAGACTCTCGGCTCAAGAAGACAAAAGGAAAAGAAAAGAGACAATATCAATACCACCAACAGAAAAAATAACATCATGAAAGACAGAAAATAGGTGCAAGGCAAAAGCGGTACAAAAATTATACAAATTTTATACTTTTTGGCTACCGAATATAAATAGTTTTTGGCGCGGGCTAAAAGTGATAATAGAAATACACCAATAAAGAGTTGCTAATAAGAGGACAACTTATTTGATTAAAAGCCAAATCCAATGGTAAAATCTTTTTGAGACCTCTACCATTCTCTTTATTCAAAAAGGGCCACAAAATTTCAACTTTTAAAATGGGATTTCATGAATATTGGTTTACTTGAGTTCCTTTCTTGTTGGAAAACAATCCACCAAACAAAAAAATTAAAGGTTTCTTCTTCAATTTTTTCTTACTCTCCACATTAATGATCCTAGTGAGTAAAGGGGTACTAGCAAACTTAACAGATCTTTTCTTCTGAAATTCAATCTCATCATCATACTCTTGAAACTGTGTTCTTAATTCAACTTTGGATGGCGACGAGTTCTCAATAAATTTGAGCTCTTCAATCTCAGGATCTGCGCCTAACGCTACTTTCTGCTTCAGTTCTATTTTCTTTAACTGTTGTATTTCTCTTTTTGTCAGTTCTAGTTCTTCTTTTAGAGATTGAAGACAATGTGCCATAAAAGTTCCTTCTTCTTCTTCTTCTTCAGATTTTTGGAGGTTTTGCTTTGTCTCCTCAAGCTCAGTTGTCACTGGTAATTCAATGGTTGGCTGGTTTTGTCCACCACTTGCCTTGGTCTGCACCTGAGAGAGAGATGACAGGGAGAAATTCAAAAACGGCCAGATTTACACGTGGTCATTCAAAAATATCCACATTTTCAAAAGTAATCAAAATTTTGCCACTTTTCATGTAAAGATAAATCTGAACGAAAATACTGCTCAAAATCCGGAAAATACTCTAGCATAATATACTCGATTTCCAGCTTAATACACTGAAGTTCATACACAGGTGCTCCAGTCTCCAGTATATTATGTTGGAATTTTCCGAGTGTTGAAGTTCCAACATAATATGCTGGAAGTTTATACACAGGTGCACCGATTTCCAGCATTATGCTGGATCGGTCCATGTTGCAGTAAAATAGTAGCTATTTTTCAATGACTTTGCAAACATTAACTATTTTTGAATAACCAGTCCGAAAATTGACTAAGCCGTGCTACTTTTACGAGATGAGGTGATCACATTGCAAGCCCAGCCGAAACAGCTTAGTTATTGTATTAGAAGATATTATAGCAATATGGCGTGATTTCTTGTTTTAAATCAGATAAATAGGTCAAGGGTTTAAGCACTTGTTCCTTCTCTCCTACCTTCACTGACCATTTTTTTAAATTTCGATTCTAAGATCATGTTGTTACTAATATTCTTCATATAACTTCTTTTGTCAGATGCAGCTAGCCAAACACAATATTATATGTGATTTATAGTCTGTTTCGCCAAGTTTCTAAAAATCATTTTATTTTTAAAAGTGTTTTTCTTTAAAGTACTTTTGGTGATAAGCAGTTAGTGTTTGACTAATTAATTTCAAAAACACTTTTGAGCAGCAATTAGTGTTTTGACAAACTTTTAAAAATTTATGCCAAGATGAACTGCCTGTGATCAGTAGCGGGTATACATTGCTCTAAGTGGTGTCACGAGACTCCGCTTCATCAAAAAAATTTGGTAGTAGATATGTACATACAAATAATATTATTGTGATTTATTCATTTGTTCACTTTTTCAAATGTTGACACCGATAAAAAAGAGAGAAGAAAGAACCTCTTTAACGTGTTTTGCATAAATTTCTTCAGCCAAAACCTTTTCTCCAAATAACGTGAGCGCCTCCTTCACAGATCGAAAAGGCTGTCTCGTGTCAATCTCTACACGTCCCCGCACCACCACTTCTCCTTCTCTTTCCATTTTTTCTCGTCAAAAATCCAAATGCAGCAAAAAACTTCACTATTGTAGAGTAAATATACAAAATATGATTAAATTTAATATCAAGTTGATGAGGAAATCTGGTCTTGTCATTTGATGTTTGGATTTAATTTATATATATATATATATATATATATATATATATATGAGAAGATAAGAGGTGATGGTGGAGAATTTATATCTTGGCGTTCACTTCACTAGAATTTATCATCAGTTTGTTAATTGATGCTGATATTTGCTGCTCGGTAGTTGCTCTATCCCATTCCAAATGCCTACTAATTAAGTATTATTAATTTTCCCAAACAAGAAAAATACACTCCTATCATTTTAGAACGAGATTTTGCATAATTCTATTGGCACCAGAAATGGACCCTACTTAATATATTCCTATCCTAACCGCGAAATCGTTCCCCGAGCCACGGGTTCAGAAACAAGCTCTCTTTAATTCTACTCTAATCTAAACATGACTTTACCAAACATAGCATAGATAGTAGGGTGAATGGTAGCTACAACAATTCACAAGTTAAAGCTAGAATTAAAGAAACAACCACAAGATGATAATCCGAATTAACGAAGATGTAATTGATAAACGTTAATAATCATGTCAGCCACAACCCTAGAAACTAGAGTGCTTAGCCACTCATGTTCATAGTAATAATTTTTCAAGTATTTTGCATAAACAAATTACAAAGAAAAGATGGAATAAAGAACTCGATGATTTTTTCCTCCAAAATTTGTTCCACGTGATGTTCTTGCCTCCAAAATTGCTTATTCTCCCTTGGTCAAAAATTGTATAAAAATTGTGTTTAAAGACTATTTATAGGTGCAGGGAAAAAGCCAAGACGAAATAACCAAGTCCAAAACCAAAAAGGAGACAAAATAAGCTTGAAATCCGGACCATGCATCGCCACGCGGAACGCGCGAAGCATCTCGCGCTGAACTGCGCAACACAAGCTTAAACGCGAGAAAATTGCCTCGCGTCGCCTGACTTCTGCCCGAGTTTGATTCACTTTGTGCTTGGCTGCCAAACTTTGCATTCCTTAGCTAGCGTTTGGCCATAGATTCCCAAATTTGTTTTGAAATTTTCAAATTTACTTTGGAAAAACGTGTGCATTTTGAGGGATTCGGCCCAAAACCAGCTATTGAGCTGGTTTTGGGACTTGGGATTTCGCCAAAATATAGGCAAAATTTATGGCCAAACATGTGTTTGCTAAATAAAATCCAAGTTTATTTTGGCAAAATCTATCGCCAAACGGGTCCTTAATTTCTCGTTTTTTTCTTTTCAATTTGCAATTGTCTTTCTTTTGTCTTCTCTTATAATACTAAACCTTAATCATTGTCCAATAATTAAATAATCATGAATCCATTCTTTGTATAAAATACATATAAAATCTCTGCTTCGCACCCAATTTCATCTCCAAAGTACCTACACGTAATATAAACTCAATTAAGCACTCATATAATACAATTTAGCATTAAAGCGCCTCAATGTAAGGTAAGTAATGTACTGCAAATATATAATTATAGCCAAACATCACATATATAGGTATCCACCCAATCCCTTAAATCAAAAGTATCCAACATATATATAATAAATGCATAATTTATCTATATATAATATGGGTAAATTATATATAATTAGTGAATAATATATGTATACAAACTAAAAAAGTAAAACACCACCCGAGAAGCAAAAGATTGGTCGGTCCAAGCTGAAAATACTTACATAGATAATGGTTTAATGCCAAGGCCAACGACGGAAGCTTGGGACGGAGCCGTATGAGGCGGAAGTCTCACGTACGGTTCTCTGAGATAAGGTGTGTCTATCTACTGGAGCTTCGAGAGTCACTCTGGCTAGCTATTTGTATAAAGATCCCAAACATTAATTAACTTTAAGAGCCATGTGCTAAATTTCTTTTTGTAATGGATGTTCACTGTCCAATCCAACAGACAAGGTATTAGGAACCAAATGGGGGCAAGTGCACAAATAGCCATTTTAAGGGATGTCATTTAGAGATTAGCCAATATTTATTTTGTCATGAAATTTTAAACTAAAAATTTTAACTTCAAGACAACTCAAGATATTTTTGTCTAGAAAATTTGAAATAAAAATCTGAAATTCAAGACGCACCGACTAAATAGCAGACATTTAGAATGGCTACTTGGTGTCATTGCCACAACTACATCCGAGACAAAAAGAAAAAAACTACTCGTATACTTTTAACAAACAAGCCTTCTTCCTTATAACCAATCCAATACAAGTTGGGGGATATTACTAGTTCCGTTGATTGATTACTCTAACTTTTGCTTTATTATTGAGGGTTTGATTTCCTATCTTAATATGTCGTTGGTCGTCAAAAAAAGAAAAGAAAAAAAAAGAGGTTTATTTTATTTTTCTATTATATAGAAAAGGAAAGCTGGTTGATCAAGGGCATATATATCATTTCATAAAAATTTGATCTTTGCATTTCTTAAATGCAAAATACACGTGGACCTCACCTTCCTCTAGCCACAACTCTCTTTTAAACACAATATGCATGTGTTGATTGTGCGGTGCAAATGCTCATTTCTAATCTTTTTCTCATTTTGGAAATTTATTTATCTTGTTTTATTCAAATAGAAGTTTTCATAGAGAAATTAAAATTAACGTCTAAATAATACAACAACAAAAAGAAGTATCGATATTTACAAGATTTTCATATTTATCCATACTATCTTAAAGCAATTTTAAAAAAAAACATTAAATGGTTTTCATCTATCCATACTATTTGAAGGCGACTTCAAACTAAATATTTTTATATTCAAAAGTAATTTTAAAAAATATAACTTGTTAAACCTGAAAAGTTAATTAACTAAACACCAACAAATAATAATTTTAATAAAATTATAATGTTGGACCCGTATACGAGCCTTTCCTCGTCTAGTAATAATAAAAAAGAATAGCTTTGGCACCATGTTAAAAAGATGAAATTTAAGTTTAACTTAATCCCAAAAATTAGCTCATAAAACTAAAATTACCTCTTCCAATTTGGAATTCTTTAACATAGAGTAAGCATAAACTGTTTCTGTTTTCTATTGTGGTGCATAATAACACAAGCTTAAAGTGGGGAAAGAAAAATTAGAAGATGATGATAAGATGACCTCACTACACTACTCCTTTTTTCTTGTTAAGAAAAAGAAAGTAGGAGACTTCTATTTTAAGAGTTGACCCGGTCTTCTACAACTTAATTAGTAGTAGTATGAATTATTGCTATTTGGACAATTTATTTGTTTTTAGTTTCTCGCCCAGTGTTTCGTACTCATATTAGGATTTCGACTAGAAAACTATCATTAATGACCTGAAAATGGATGGTCTTAATTTTTTGATCCGTGCTTGCTCCATGACCAAACCTTTAGAGTTAAAAGCCAAAAATATTGCTCATGGCCCGTGGCCCAAGAAAGGAGTAACACTTGTTAAACTTGACGTTCTGCCCATGCGGTAAGCACGATAAAAGAATCAAGATCACCCACTTCCAAGGTCGTTTTTTGTAAATTACTCGGTTTCAATTAATCTAAATTCGCACTGCGCGCATAAGATCCATTAAAAGCGAAGATGCTCTTTACTAGAATTTTTTTTATACTCGAGACTCGAATATGAGACCTCTAATTAACGGTCAATCCACTAACTTGTGCTTTGGGCAACTGCATTTGTTGTATTCCCTTCATTTCTAACTACTCTTACATTAGAGTTTCTAATCAGATCTTAAAATTACAACAGCTGATCAGTTGATGTATTGATAACGAAACGTTAAACCAAGTTAAGATTTGAATAGTTAAATGAATTTGAATTCCAAAAATTTGTGTAAAATGATATTTAATTTATTAGTAATAAAATTTAAAATTATGATAAAATGTGTGGAACGTGCAAAAATGCAAAAAGTACCATATAAATTGACATAGTGGAAGTAATTTTCACTTATAATGTATCAAACAAAACTGCAGATGGATAAAAACAAAATAGCAAACGTATTGGATAGTTTTTCTTCTTCTTTTTGCATATAAAATATTTAATATATATAAGTTTGGACGGTTTAAGGCGTAAACAAGCCGTTCAGAATTTTCCCTATGAGAACACAACTTGGTTGATATTTTTTTTCCTGGTTGTATGATAGGAATTTTGTGTGTTCAATTGAAACATATCTAAAAATAATGTGGTAATGACACGGAATGGTGTGATATAGTATGCTTTGATTCAAGAAGCCAAATCCAACAACGCTATTACGTGCAATTTCATTTGCAAATTTTCATGTCTCGTCGGACCCAATTCTCCCTCCGTAAGATGTCGTGACAGCACCTAGTCTCTACGACTAGGTGATCTAACAAATTGTGGAGAACGGAAATAAAAGTAAAATTAACAAAACTGCAACAGGATAATAAAATAGCTGATAAGATGCCGCTCGGCATGTACAAACTCAACACTCGAGTATACACAGTATGTTTCCCAAAATTCGGTAGTCATAAGTCACAAGCTACAGAAAAGAACTAATGTCTCTATACACCAGAATCTAAGTAAAATACAGAAATGAGGGAATAGAAGGGGACTCCGAAGTCTGCGGACGCGGCAAATGTACCTTGAAGTCTCCGTACAACAACAAACACTCTCAGCTAATAATGGGGTTGATAAGAAGCACCTGGATATGCACACAAAACCTGTGCAGAAGAGTAGCACGAGTACACCACAACGGTACCCAATAAGTGTCAAGCCTAACCTCGGTAGAGTAGTGACGAGGTCATGTCCGGCCCTACTAGGATATAATAATAAGACAGATGATATAATAAAATGGAGTAAAATGGAGAATTTAACAGAAGGAAATCACAGAGAAATAACAATACAACACAATGAGATGAGAACATGGGTTCTCCCGAGATACCGTCTCGTAGATCCAACAGTAAATATGCGAGGAGATCTCCCGAGGTACCGTCTCGTAGTCTCAAAAGTAAATGTGCAGGGAGATCTCCCTAGCTACCGCCTCGTAGTCTTAAAGTAAATGTGCATGGGGATCTCCCGAGGTACCGCCTCGTAGTCCCAAAAGTAAATAAGCAGGGGGATCTCCCGAGGTATCTCCTCGTAGTCCCAAAAGTAAACACACAATTCAAGTAAAGGCAAGATTTCAACTAAACATGCTGCACGGAATTCAAATAAGCATTTAAGACACGTAGACATGCGAAACTAGGCTAAACAGGATATCTACATATGCTAGTATAACTTAATTAAGATGTAACAAGTTATTACTCAGTGAAAAATCAGATTTTACAACAATTAGCCCGTGTACGCACTCGTCACCTTGCGTACATGACGCTCACATATCATAGAAGTATCACAACAGTACCAAAGCCTAAGGGGATTTCCCCCACACAAGATTAGGCAAATCACTTACCTCGAACCAAACTCAATCAATCAGTAAGAATGTCATTTTCTTGATTATCCGACTCTGAAAAGCCCAAATCTAGCTAAACACAATTACATATCATAAATACAACTATAATATACTAATCTAATTAATGAAACAAAGACTTTAACAAGAATTTCAAAAATCGCCCTAAAAAGTCGACCCGGACTCACGTCTCGGAATCGGGTAAAAGTCACAAAATATGAACAACCATTCATTCACGAGTTCACTCATACCAAAATTACTCAAATCCGATGTCAAAATCCCAATCAAAACCCAAAAACATGGTTGAGGAACTTTTCCCATTTTTTCCAATTTCTCAACCCAAATTTGAAATTAAAGAATGGGATTAATGATAGAGTAGTGGGATATAACCAAAAACAAGCGAAGAACCATTACCCAATCGATGCCTCTAAAAGTCCCTCGAAATTTCGTCCAAATCCGTGCTCTCTATCTCAAGTTATGTAAAAAATGGCTAAACCCTTGATTTTGAAATGTTATGTTCTATCCAAGTGCTCACACTACGCGATCAGAGAACATCTCATGTGACCGCGTAGAACAAAATTCCAACTGCTTAAAAATACTCAACGCGAACGCGGATATCTGTTCGCTAACGCGTACCACTGCCAAGCTGACTTACGCTATTGTCGCACCCCCTTTTTCTATCGCACGTGTTAGGTACGGAGAGATCGGGTTTATGACATTCTGGACAACTCCTTAAAGGAAGAGGTTTAAGGAAAAGTCGCCACCTAACGATTTTATGGTGCGTTAGGGAACCTAGAGTTGATAACTCATAAACTAGTTTGCATTACCAGAGAACGAGTAAGGGCTTGAAATTAACCCAGGGGGAAGGTGTTAGGCACCCCTCAAGATCCACAACTGTGGGTCCTAGCCAAGAAGTTTTGTGAATTTGGACAAACAAACAAGTAAGGCTCAGATAAGAGGGGATTTCACACAAAAGCATACATTTTATTAAAAAGGTTTTTGATAACATTACAAAATATTTAAGGAGATTATCCTAGGTTTAAAGTAATACGGATCACATCAATGCAATACCCGGTATGTCACTTCCTCAAAGAGGCGTCTACACGTGGTATTAGTGCACCGATCATCATATCTATATTCTATCCTTCCCACCCCGTAAAGGTTATTTAAAACGCGTGTGTGTTGGTCACGAGTGCTTATTGCGTGCTATTACCCGTCCCATCCTATAAGTCCTGGAAGGTATTTAGGACTATTATTCCTACAAGGTAAGTACTGGGCTGAACCCTTAGGTTTAAAAGACAAAATGCTAAACGACATACATAACAAATAGGACTACACATAAGGGAACATATAAAGACGAATAAAGGCTCACAGATCCCTCCACAAGTAGACATGTAAGTAGCACGTCTCAAACATAATTAAAGTCTCAAAGATGGGAGTTTAAAACAGGAATTTTTAAATTAAAAACAGTAAGCTTCAAAAGGATATGATTTTGGAAAAACTTAGTAGTGAAAGCCAAAGGTTCAGTCATGACTGAGTAACTTGAAAGGATGGTTGATTTTTCAGAAATGCAGTAGTTTAGAGACAACAGTTAAAAGTATACATTAGTTTAAAATTTTCTAGTAAAGGGAGAGATAGACTTCAGAGAACCAGTAGTCAGGAGTGAACGGGACAAAGCAGAACAGGAATGATTTTATTTTTTTAAATTCAGTGATCCAAAAATGAGTGTGAGAATCCAATAGTTTATAAGACTTGGATAGATCATTTCAAGAAAAAGTAGTGCATAGAATATATAACAAGTATTCAGAAATAGAATGATTTTGCAGAGGGAGATAACTTTGAAACCTAGTAGTTTGAAAACATAATGAAACAAGAATCAGAAAATCAGTAAGAGGAAGTAAATGCACAACTTCAAAATTGTTTAAAAATAGAGTAGGAGTTTTAATAAAAGTAGAGTGAACTTTAGAGAGATAAAAACAAGAGTGAGAGCAGCAGAGTTCTAGAGTTTTAAAGAGACTGATTGGTCCTAAACCAGATAAGTAAAACACAATTAGTTTGATTCTAGTACGTATTAGGCCCAAAGTTTGCCTAGGCGTCGTACACATTGCCTAATTATTTTAACGGAGGGTGAACATGCATATTCAGTTATGATTTTAAGAGGTATATACTTGCAGAAAACGTTTCGAACAATTAACCACATTTTTATGGGATTATTAGATTAAACATGTTGATTAAGTGTTTCAACGACTGCAACTCGAGCAAGTATAAAGCCCTAAATAACAGGATATATAATGCACATAGGAATACCTAAAACATGGTTTCTAAATGCTAATGATTATGAGAATGCAGTAATAGCCTTATAACAGTATTATTACTTGTTATAGTTGTGAATTATGATCATGGTTTGCAAGATGAGTATAATAGAAAATGCTGAAAGTAAAGAACCTAAAGCAGGATTTCTGATGCATGAGGTGCATGTCCTAAACAGGTTATCTATTGAACACGTAAGTAAATAAAACCTTATAAGCATATTTTCTACCCATTACTAGACTAAGCATGCATAGCCCCCATATTTACTATCCAGCCCCAAACATTTGTTTACAAGTTATTACAAACCAATATTAATGAATTACATTAGCAAAAGGAAAATACGAAGTTACTTCTATAGGGAGCCTTCAATCAGGCCCAATCTTCCAACCTCACTCCTTTCGAGTTTCACAGCCTTAATATGGTCTGGGTGCGGCAAAGCTCCCTAGGGCCCTCATTGGGTCCCTGGCCAATACCAGCACCCAAACAAATTGCCAAAAAGTTGAGACAAGTGCAATGTGGAATTACCAGCCTTGTGTGTCAGAGTTCAAGGAGTACTCAGAGGTGCTTAAGGCAGTGCTCACACGAAGGGGGTAGGACCTAATTTCTAAGAATAGTGTAAAGTGCAAGAATGAGAGGAAAGTTTGTAGTTGAAGAAAAGAGTTTGCAAAACTGGAGAGTGGTTTTGAAAGATTAACTTAAAAACAAACAGAAGTACTGATCAAAAGTTCAACAGTATAGAGTTGCACACAAGGACAATGGGGTGAGGGGACAAATAGGTCACATAATGACACAAAGAGATACATAGACTTAAGGAACTCATTTAAGCATAGTTACACAAATCAAGAAGGTTCAGGGGACCAGGAAATGGCTAAGTGTAGACATGGTAGTAGACAGTAGCAGGAGACAGTTATAATAGGTAAGATTAGGAGCAAACAATAGTCATAAGCATATAAGTCATAAGTAAGATAAGCAATAACATGTAAAAGGTTCAGGGGGATCATGGGACACATGATACTTGAACAAGAAAGAGATGGCCTAACAGATGTATACAAGAATAGGTAAAGCACGTATTGACTTAATCATAAACATGTTAAGAGATAAGCATGGCAAGTATCAACAGACAAACAGGAAGTTAATTACATATTGAACAGTAGCAACATAGGTAGAAAATAATTAAGAATATGATATACTGAAGTAGTAATAACCACGTTGGTTTGGGACTTTTAAATTAATCAGGACATACCAGCAACAAGAGAGCACAACAGAATGTAAGAGCCAAGTATGAGCACAATATTAGCCTTGGCTTTTCAGCCGGCTAATAATAGTCAAGAGCAGGGAACAACAGTAGAGCAAGAGAGAAAAGAGAGAAATAGCACAAGAGAGAACAATGTTTATTGCTGTAGGTGTTTGTGATATGCCATGTATCCGTGTTTGCAAAGAGGGAAGACAACTCTTTATATAGTTTGAAAGACGAGTAGTTCATGGGTGAGGAGTGCACAAACATGGAAATAAAATCAATTAACACTAATTAAGACAAACTGGACTCCTTTAATTAAGGAATCTAGCTTCAAACGGTATAGTCAAGGCATAATAAGGAAAGAAAATAAGTCAAGTAAGGCTGATTAGGGCAGAAACATTCACATAGTGCACAAATGAAACCAAGTACATAATGGGTAATTAAGGAAGATTGAACTAACCGTGTATAAAATAAACTAGGGCATCAGTTTGAAATCAGTCAAGAGAATCTCGGATTCAATCACAAGAAATCCCAAGTAATTAAGGAAAGCATCACACATGTATAGAAGTAATTCAAAAATTGGTACAGACTTATAGGCAGAATATACATGACCATGTATTTAAGGAAAATATCACAAGCGGGGATTTTTTACACAATTGAATCAATATAAATCAACCAGTAAAGAGCCAGTAGGGTAAAGGTCGGAACTTTCAAGAGTTCATCAGCAATCACTTATCATCACAAAGAGGTACTCATAGAAATTAACAGGAAGAGGTCATAGTAGCGGATTAAATAGGAATCATAGAGAATACATGGATGCATACAGTCAAATAACAAAGAACAACCCAGAATACTTAGGGTTTAACATAAAATCAGGAGATAATGGCTTAAACACAGTAGAGATGTTTAGAAATCAAAGGAAAAATCGTTTTGAGAACAGGGTCGAGAAACCCTAGTTTCAAAAGGAGACAAAAATGCTTAAAACTTGAAGAACCGTAAAGATCCAGTAGAGGATAGTTCAAAACATAAAATAATGAGTTGAAATCGTTTAAAATACAGAGGTTATAAGAGATTTAGGTCGAGATTAGGGTCTCACAAGAAACCAGAGAGAGAAGTAAGAGAACCTGGCTGTGAAACTCAGGAACAATGGTGTTTATAGCACCATCGAGTCAAAACCCATCGGAGAAAGGCCGGAAACAACCCAGGCAGAGCTTCAGTGGTGGTCTGGCATGGTTGAAACCCATGAAGGCCTCAAAGATGAAGAGACCGGAGAGATAAGGCTTCAAGGCGGCTGGTGGTCGAAAGGGGAGAGACTGGAGGTGGCCGGAGAGAGGCTGAGGGCCACGGAGAAGACGAACCAGAAGGTTCTAGAGAGAAGGAGGAGAGGAAGAGACGGATAGAGAGAGAGAGGTTCTCGAAAGAATGAGAGACGGGAGGGGGTTTGGTTAGAGTTAATTAAGGAAATAAAAGATCTGGGCCGTTGATCTTATTTGATCAACGACTCAGATCTAATCGGGGTTCGGCCGGGTAGAGAGACAGTTTGGGCTGGGTCGTTTGTGGGTCATGTGGGTTGGGTAATTGGTTTTAAAATGTGGCTACAATTTAAATAAAATGAGGCTAGGTGTTAAATACCATATAAATAGATAGTTAATTAATTAAAAATATCTAATAATTGTGAAAATATGAAATTAGTTTTAAATTACAATAATTAACTAGTATTAAGTGTAAGAAAACATATATTTCGAATTTAAAAGGTATAAAATGTCTAATTAGGCCATAATTGCAAAGATGGTTGTAATTGCAATTAAATAAGACCCAATTGGCCAATTTATGAAATAATTGGATTTTAATAGATAGAAAATGATTATAAATAACATACTGAGCTAGGAAATATTTTGAAATTATCTAGAGCATAATTTATGAATTATTTTAAATATGAAATATTAAATAAACAGGGAATAATTTAAATAAAAATATGAAAAAATAGGAAAAATACTCATTATAGCAAAGAGTAATTTTGAGAGCTTATATGCAAGTTTGAAAATAATTTGAGGAAAAATTGGGTATCAACAGCGATCGCGTAAGACTACACGCGACCGCATAGAATAAATCCTCCCACTGCCCATGTCCTCTCTTTTTCAATGCGAACACGTAAAGGTCTATGAAATCGCGTATCAATGGCCACACAAACTTCGCGATCGCTGATGAGCTACTGAGATCGCATAGAACAAAAAAGGTGACTGCCTAATTCAAGTCTTCGTGAATTGAGTTCGCGTCTCCTCCTATGTGGCCGCATAAGAGGAAACCAGTAACTGAAGACACCATAAATTTATGAAATCTTTCAAGTCCAAAACTAGTCCGTTAACCACCCGGAATCCACCCGAGGTCCCCGGGACCTCAACTAAACATACCAACAAGTCCTAAAACATCATACGAACTTAGTCGAGCCCTCAATCACATCAAACAATGCTAAAAATAAAAATTACCCTCCAATTCAAACTTAATAAACTTTGAAACTTCAAACTTCTATAACCGATGCCGAAACCTATCAAATCACATACGATTAACCCCAAATTTTGCACACAAGTCATAATTAACATTACGAACCTACTCCAACTTTCGGAATCGGAATCCTACCCCGATATCAAAAAGTCCACTCCGAGTCAAACTTCTCAAAAATTCAATTTTCGCCATTTCAAGCCTAATTCAGCTACAGACCTCCAAAATACAATTCGGAAACGCTTCTAAGTCCAAAATCACCAACGGAGTTAACGGAATCGACGAAACTCCATTCTAAAGTCGTCTTCACACAGTTCCAACTATGCTCAAAATCCTAGAACTCAAACTTCCATTTTAGGGACTAAGTGTCCCAAATCACTCTGAAACCACAAAAAAGACCCCCGTCAAGTCACATAAGTAGAAAAAGATACTGGGAAAGCAGTAAATAGGGGAACGAGACTAATACTCTCAAAACAACCGACTGGGTCATTACATCCTCCCCCTTAAAAGAATGGTTCATCCTCGAACGAGTATTGAGACATACCTGAAGTGGTTAAAAACAAGGATAACGCCTGCGCATATCATGCTCGGTCTCCCAAGTTGCCTCCTCGACCCGGATGACCCCTCTGTTGAACCTTCACTGAAGCAATGTTCTTTGACCTCATCTTTCGAACCTGCCTGTCCAAAATGGCCACTGGCTCCTCAATATAAGATAAATTCTTGTTCAACTGGATTGAGTTGAAATCCAACACATGAGACGAATCGCCGTGATACTTCCGGAGCATAGAAAAATGAAATACCGGATGAACTCCTGCTAGACTGGGAGGCACGACAAGATCAAAAGCAACCTCCCCAACACGCCGCAACACCTCGAATGGGCCAATAAACCTTGGGCTCAGCTTGCCCTTCTTCCTGAACCTCATAACACCCTTCATGGTTGACACTCGGAGCAGGACCCCCTCTTCAACCATGAATGTGACATCACGAACCTTACGATCCGCATAACTCTTCTGTCTAGACTGGGCTGTGCGAAGTCGATCCTGAATCATCTTAACCTTCTCTAGAGCATCCTGACCCAAGTCTGTACCCAATAACCTAGCCTCGCTCGGCTTATCCAACCCATTGGAGACCGACACCGCCTACTATATAAAGCCTCATACAGTTCCATATGGATGCTCGATCGATAACTATTATTGTAGGCAAACTTCACAAGTGGCAAGAACTGAACCCACGAACCTCCAAACTCCATCACACATGCACAACGCATATCCTCTAATATCTGAATAGTGCGCTCGGACTGTCCGTCTGTCTTAAGGTGAAATGTTGTGCTCAACTCCACTCGAGTACCCAACCCATGTTATACGGCTCTCCAGAACCGTGATGTAAACTGCGTACCCCGGTCAGAGATGATAGATACCGGTACGCAATGAAGCCTGACGATCTCGCGAATATAAACTCGAGCCAGTTGCTCGGAAGAGTAGGTAGTCATCATAGGAATGAAATGAGCTGACTTGGTCAGCCTATCCACAATCACCCAAACTGCATCAAACTTCCGTTGAGTCCGTGGAAGCCCAAAAACGAAATCCATAGTTATTCTCTCCCATTTCCACTCTGGAATCTCTAGCTTCTGTAGCAATCCACCTGGTCGTTGATGCTTATATTTTACCTGCTGGCAATTTAGACACCGAGCTACATATTCCACTATGTCCTTATTTATTCTCCTCCACGAGTAATCCTGCCTCAAGTACTGATACATCTTCGCGACACCCGAATGAGAGGAGTACCGCGAATTGTGAGCCTTATGGATAATTAACTCACGCAAACCATCTACATTGGGCACACATAGCCTTCCCTGCATCCTCAGTGCACCATCATATCCAATAGTGACCTCCTTAGCATCACCGAGTTGAACCATGTCCTTAAGGACAAGCAGATGGGGATCATCATACTGACGCTCCCTGATAAAATCATAAAAAGATGACCAAGAGACCACATAAGCCAACACTCGACTCGGCTCAGAAATATCCAATCTAACAAACTAGTTGGCTAAGGCCTGAACATCCAATGCCAATGGCCTCTCTACTCCTGGTAGATATGCTAAGCTCCCCAAACTCTCTGCCCGACGACTCAAGGCATCGATCACCAAGTTGGCCTTCTCGGTATGGTACAAAATGGTGACATCATAAGAAGCTCCAACCACCTCCGCTGACGCAATAAGATCCTTCTGTTTGAACAGAAGCTGCAAAATTCGGTGATCGGTATAGATCTCACAAGGAACACTATACAAGTAGTGCATCCAAATCTTCAAGGCATGAACAATAGCTACTAATTCAAGGTCGTGGACAAGATAGTTCTTTTCGTGCACCTTCAGCTATTTGGACGCATAGGTAATCACCTTACCTTCATGCATCAACACCGCGCCGAGACCAATCTACGACGCATCACAATATACTGTATAAGATCCTGAACCTGTAGGCAATACCAATTTTGGGGTTGTAGTCAAAGTTGTCTTAAGCTTCTGAAAACTCTTATGACACTCCTCTCTCCACCTGAATGGAGCACCCTTCTAGGTCATCTCAAAACTCTCCTGGCACTCCTTTCTCCACCTGAACGGAGCACCCTTCTAGGTCATCCTGGTCATAGGCGCTGCAATAGATGTGAATCCCTCTACAATCAACAGTAATACCCTGCCAAACCAAGAAAACTCCGAATCTCCGTATTGAGGATGGTCGGAGCCAACTCTGCACTGCTTCCACCTTCTTCGGATCCACCTTAATCCCATCACTCTACGCCACATGACCCAAGAAAGCCATTGAGTCTAGCTAAAACTCACACTTTGAAAATTTTGCATATAACTTCTTTTCTCTCAAGGTCTGAAGCATAGTCCTCAGGTGTTGCTCATGATCTTTCCGAGTCTGGGAGTATACCAGAATATCGTCATAAACACAATGACGAATGAGTCAAGATAGGGTCGGAACATACTGCATCAAGTGCATAAATACTGGTGGGGCATTGGTAAGCCCTATTGACATCACAAGGAACTCGTAGCGACCATACCGAGTCCTGAAAGCAATCTTCGGGATATCTGGCTCCCGAATCTTCAAATGATGATATCCTGAACATAAGTCAATCTTGGAAAACACCATGGCACCCTGTAACATATCAAATAGGTTATCAATACGAGACAATGGATACATATTCTTGATTGTAACTGTGTTCAACTGACGATAATCAATGCACATACCCATAGAACCATCCTTTTTCTTCACAAACAAGACCGGAGCACCCCAAGGTGACACACTGGGCTGATGAAGTCCTTATCAAGCAACTCCTATAACTGCTCCTTCAAATCTTTCAACTCACGATGAGCCATACGATATGAGGAATAGAGATGGGTTGCGTGCCCGACAACAAATCAATGCAAAAGTCAATATCTCTATCAGGCAACATGCTCGAAAGATTGGTTGGAAATACATATGGAAAGTCCCTCACTACTGGAACTGACTCAACTGTAGGGGTATCAACACTGACATCTCTCACATAAGCTAGATACGCGTCACATCCCTTCTCAACCATTCGTTGAGCTTTAAGAAATGAAATAACTCTGCTGGGAGTATACTCTAAGGTACCTCTCCACTCTAATCGCGGTAATCCTGGCATAGCCAACGTCACGGTCTTGGCGTGACAATCAAGAATAGCATAATGGGGTGACAACCAGCCCATGCCCAAAATAATATCAAAATCTACCATACTGAGCAATAAAAAATCAGCTTTGGTCTCAAAACCATTAAGAACCACCAAACACGACCGATATACACGATCCACAAGAATAGAATCTCCCACCGGTGTAGACACATAAATAGGAGAACTCAAAGAATAACGGGATTCACCCAAATACGGAGCAAAATAAGAGGACACATAGGAATAAGTGGATCCTGGATCAAATAAAACCGACGCATCTCTATGACATACCGGAAAAATACATGTAATGACAGAGTTGGAAGAAACTGCCTTTGTACGAGAGGGAAGAGCATAATATATGGCCTGGCCTCCCCCTCTAAGGCGACCTCGACCTCCTCGACCTCCACCTCGAGTTGGTTGTGCAGGTGGGGCGGTAGCTGGTGCTGTAATCATAACCTGAGGACCCGATAGAGCACGCGGTGCTTGAGAAGTCTGTGGAGGCTCACCCCTCCTAAGTCTGGGGAAATCCCTCACCATATGGAGAGTGTCGCCACACTAAAAAAAAGCTCTTGGAGGGCGTGGCTACTATGAATGGCTCGGGACAGGTCTGCTGGACTGACCGCTAAAAGCACCCCATGTAGGTGGTGCACTAGATATTGGCGGTGCATAATAAGGCTCGTAGGGCCTAGAAGGGGACAAAATACCACTGTCGGCTGGAAGAGCTGAATGAACGAGGCGACTCACATATCCCCTACCATGACAAAATGCAGCTGGGGAACGAGTACCACTATAAGTGCCAAACTCTCGAGACCTCTTGGAATCACTCTCCTCTCTCTCCCGAGCAAGAATACCCTCAAACCTCCTAGCAATACTCACAACCTGCTGGTAAGAAATATCCATCTCCAACTCACGGGACATTCTAAGCCTGATACTGGGGTGAAGTCCCTCAATAAACCGATGAACCCTCTCTCGAACTGTGGCAACCAAGGCTGGTGCATGTCGGGCCAAATCATTGAAGCGAACTGCATACTCTGACATAGTCATAGCATCCTGGAGAAACTTCTCAAACTCCGCGCGCCATGCGTATTTGAGAATCTTAGGAACATACTCCCTCAAGAACATGTTAGAGAATTGAGTCTATGTAAGCGAAGCTTCATTAGCCTGACTACCCAACACATAAGCACGCCACCACTTATACACTGCTCCTCTAAGCTGGAATAGTAAAAGGAATCCCACTCGGCTCTGCCACAGCCACAATATGGAGAATACGGTGACACTCCTCTAGAAAGACCTGGGCATCATCTGTCGCCAATCCACTGAAAGTAGGAGGGTGGTACTTCTTGTACCTCTCAAGTCTACGCTGCTCCGCCTTAGAAACTACTGCACTAGCCTCGGGCTGAAGTGGAGCTACCGGCTGCATCAGTATAATCTCGGAATTGTGGTCGACCTGAACCCATTGCTCTAGGGTACGGGCGACGAGAGTTTGTGCTCCTCCCCCGGCCTGAGATGTGGCAGTAGCAAGTGGAATCAATCCAGCCTGAGCTAAGGTTCTGAACATGCTCAGAAACTAGGCTAGAGTCTCTTGGAGGGCTGGTGCAGCAACAGGTACCTCACGTGCCTACCCTACAGCTGGAGATATTGGGGCTCCTCCGTAGCAGCTCATGCGGGTGCTCTGGCTGCACCACGTGGACATCATCGGCCTCTACCCCAGCCCCGAACTCTCGCGGTTCTAGCATGGGGCGCATCTGCCTAGTCATTAGATCCGCATGTATGTATCCTCTCCATCTTTGAGAGAATATAATACAGAAGTTTAGAATTTTGAAGTCAACAATTTTTGCACGACAAGGAATCAAAGATAATTAATTTTCCTAAAAATTTCATAGCCTTTCGAAGATAAGTACAGACATCTATGTACCGATCCACGAGACTCTAATAAACCGGGTTGTGACTCACGACACATATGAACCTAGAGCTCTGATACCAACTTGTCACAACCCAATTCTCCCTCCATAAGATGTCGCGATGGCACCTAGTCCTTACGACTAGGTAAGCCTAAAAAGTTGAGGAATAACGGAAATAAAAGTAAAATTAACAATAAACTGCAACGGATAATAAAATAGCTGATAAGATGCCACTCGGCATGTACAAACCCAAAACTCGAGTATACACAGTATGTCTTCTAAGACCTGATAGTCATAAGTTACAAGCTATATAAAAGAACTAATGTCTCTATACACCAGAAACTAAGGAAAATATGGAAATAAGGGAATACAAGGGGACTCCGAGGTCTGTGAATGCGACAAATGTACCTTGAAGCCTCCGTACAACAACAAGCACTCTCAGCTAATAGCGGGGCTAATAAGAAGCACCTGGATCTGCACACAAAACATGTGTAGAAGAGTAGCATGAGTACACCACAACGGTACACTGTAAGTGGCAAGCCTAACCTCAATAGAGTAGTGACGAGGTCAGGTCCGACCCTACTGGGATATAATAATAAGACAGATGATATAATAAAATGAAGTAAAATGGAGAATTTAACAGAAGGAAATCACAGATAAATAACAATACAACACAATGAGACGGCAACATGGGTGATCCCGAGATACCGTCTCGTAGTCTCAAAAGTAAATATATAAGGAGATCTCCCGAGGTAACACCTCGTAGTCTCAAAAGTAAATATGCAAGGGAGATCTCCTGAGCTACCGCCTTGTACTCTTAAAAGTAAATGTGCAGGGAGATGTCCCGAGGTACCGCCTCATAATCTCAAAAGTAAATATGCAGGGGGGATCTCCCAAGGTACCGCCTCGTAGTCCCAAAAGTAAAGACATAATTCAAATAAAGGCAGGATTTCAACTAAAGATACTGCACATAATTCAAATAAGCATATAAGACACGTAGTGCGAAATTAGGCTAAGCAAGGTATCTACATAGGCTAGTATAACTTAATTAAGACGTAATAGGCTATTACTCAGTGAAAAACTGGATTTTACAACAATTAACCCGTGTATGCACTCGTCACCTCGCGTACACGGCGCTCACATATCACAGAAGTATCACAACACTACCAAAGCCTAAGGGGATTTCCCTCACACAAGGTTAGACAAGCTACTTACCTTGAACCAAGCTCAATCAATCAGTCAGAATGCCCTTTCCTCGATTATCCGACTTCGAATGGCCCAAATCTAGCAAAACACAATTAAATATCAAAATAACAACTATAATAGACTAATCTGATTAATGAAATCAAGACTTTAACAATAATTTCGAAAATTTCCCTAAAAGTAAAAAAATATAAACACTCATTCACTCACGAGTTCACTCGTACCAAAATTACTCAAATCCGATGTCAAAATCTCAATATAAACCCAAATTTTGGTTGAGGAACGTTTCCTATTTTTCCAATTTTCTCAACCCAAATCCAAAATTAAAGAATGGAATTAATGATAGATTAGTGAAATATAACCAAAAACAAGTGAAGAATCATTAACCAATCGATGCCTATGAAAGTCCCTCATAATTTCGTCCAAATCCGAGCTCTCTATCTCAAGTTATGTTAAAAATGGTTAAACCCTCGATTTTGAAATGTTATATTCTACACAGGTGCTCACACTATGCGATCGCGGAACTTCTTATGCGATCGTGTAGAACAAAATTCCAACCGTTTAAAAATACTCAACGCGAACGCGGATATCTGCTCGCTAACGCGTACAACTTCCAAGCTGACTTACGTGATTGTGTAAGACTCCACGCGACCGCATAGAGTAAATCCTCCCACTGCCCAGGTCCTCTCTTCTTCACTTCGAACGCATAAAGGTCTATGCGTTCGTGTATCAATGGCCACACAAACTTCGCGATCGCATAGAATAAAAAGGTGACTGCCTAATTCAAGGCTTCGCTATCGCGTCTGTTGGCCCATGTGAAGGTTTGTTTTGAAGATTGACAAAGGAAGCTCAGGAATGAACCAGGTCCATCCCTTGTGTGCATAGACACATGCATATTAGAGCATGTGGGATGCAGGTGAAGGAGATAAACTTAAACTGGAATAATTGATATCTCCTGATCGAAAAGGTTGCATAAGTGATAAGGGGAAGGACTCCTTAATCAAAGAGAACACTATCCGAGATAACGAAGGAGTTAGAAGTTGAGATCAACTAGAACTCTTCCACCAAGGAAGAGTAGCATTAGAACTGTAGTTTTTTTCTATTCTACTAACTCAATATATTGCAAGATGTTCTCATTCTAGAGGTAATGCACAAATGCAGAAGTTAAACAGGAATTGAGAGCAAAATAGCAAGGCATTTTGCAAGCAATTTGTGTGTGATTCAAGTGTGCAAACATGAAGATACATGAACCAGATAGAAGAACTAGTTTCAAGTATCTATCTTTTATTCTAGTTAAATTGTAGTAGGTGTTTTCATATTGTACCTTTCAGCTTTATCTAAAAGCAATTATAATAGGTACTCAGAGTATTCAAGTTAGAGTTAATTTGAAGTTGTTGCAACAGTTAGAGGTTGTTTTTGTACAAGGGATTAAAGTTAGTCCTAGGTGTATAAAAGTGTTTTTGTAAATGCAGTTTTTGGGTCAGTGATTTAGTGGAGAGTTTGGAAAATCCTACTGGGAAGTAGGTTGTGGTTTGTTCACCTTTTGAGTTGATTGTTTTCCACGTAAAGTACTTATGTTATTTACTTTCCACATTTACTATTTCAACAATAGTAGGTTAAGGAACACTTAGAAGAATCAGGTCCTTCTATATTCAGTTTAAGCGAAAAATTGGACACCACACAAATCACCCCCCCCCCCCCCCCTCTTGTGTGGTATTGAAGTTAAAACATCAATTGGTATCAGAGTTTATATTTGGTGGCTTATTCATATGTGGTCTCGAGTGCGGCTCCGAGTATGATCTCGAAGCCTCGTGTACCCTCGATCCAAGAGGACATGGACCTATAGTCGATGCAAGAAAGAACACAAAGATCGAGGCAGGCAGCCTTGCAAAGAAGTACGATTCCGTACTTGGGCATTAACTAGCTGAATCAATCAAAATGTTTGTAATAAATGTTGATGTACTATGTTGGGACCCTCCTTTCTATACAAAGGGAACCCTTGTTATTTTGTAAATGATATATTGAATACAAGGCACAAGAACATTCTCTGTCTCTATCTACTAGTTCATTTACTCACATTTACTATTTCCCATTACTTGTTCTTCATTTATAGCTTATCATTGATCATAAATAGCGTGTCTTAAGGCACACAAATCTGTTATAACTCCATCGATCTTCCGACCCAGGCCCGAACCTCGGTCTCATAGACCCTCGAGGTCTATATCGAGCCTTCGACCTAAGGCGCTCCGGTTTACTTTTTTCTAGCCTTCTAACTGCTTTCGTTACACTCTGTCTTAACGCACTTAGCTACACTTGTTCAAAAACTGGTATTAAGGTAAATCACATATTTTTAGAACTACTTAACTAAATATAATTGTAATAACCATTTTCACGGTAAACAGTTTGGCGCTCACCGTGGGGCTAAAAATAATAGTGATTGATTTTAGTGCTAGTTCGTTGAAAAAATGCAAGTTGCCTTTCACGCTTTTTCTTGTCCAAAGAATCTTCGATTTCAGATCACAGTGTCCAGCTCGGCAAGCACATACAAAAATAGAAGCTTTGGGGGGGATTGGAGGGAACGATGTAAGCATCCTGAATGCCAGCATACCGCCATCAAACTCCGACAACACAACAGAGCTGACGCCCGAGAGCACGGACTCGAGAAGCGGATGACACAACGACGTCGATCTTCGAACCAACTAGAGCGTGCATAAAAAATGCCAGCGATGGGGGCAGGGAACCGTCGTTCAAAAGAACGGGGAAGACGATCTCCAAATGATCTTCGGAATGCTCCATACGCAACAAGCAGCGATTGTTCAGTTGCAAAGTCGTCAGATAATTCCCGAAGCATCAACATTAGCATCTCGAATACGGCCGGTATCAGAAAAGTTAGGGAATAAAAGATTGGAGATCGACCCTTCCGTCATGAGAATACTCGGAAACCTCGCTAGGAAAATAAAGTCGAGGCTCCCATAGAGAAAGCCAGAGTCGCGGAGAGAAAGGTATCAGCCCTACATCGAGAGTCGAAGAAGCACCATGAGGGCCAACGAGCCCCGAACCAAACTAAGAACAGACCAAAGTAGGGCAGCAAACAGAGCTAGGTCTGATAGGCACACAGAGCTAACAAGGGTGCTCCGCCCAACCCGATACAACTTCGGGGACGATGTTTCGAGCCTCATATCAGCCATGGGTAAAATCAAAGATACCAGATGGACAAAGCCCGTATCATCTAACCCCTCCTAGAGGGACCCTAACCTAATATGTGAGTTCCATGGTACTCATAATCATCGAGCCGAAGATTGCATACACCTTCAGACAGAAGGGTATCTGCGAAGGTTTGCCTGTGATCAAGTTAAGAATCTTCCCCCGGGAAGAGCAGTAGCTCAAAAGGACGAATCAAGGAAGCTCCATCACTCTGTATACATGATAGTCGGAGGAAACGACGTCCGGCAGGGGCCTGTGATTAAGCGGGAGAAAGTATCGTTCAGAACACTAAGTTCTATGTCATCAAATGAATGGCTTATTGTTGTATCTCACTGCTAGTAGACCTGACATTATTTTCAGTGTAGGCCTTTGTGCAAGATTTTAGGAAAATCCAAAGGAGTCTCGCTTGATTGTTGTTAAGAGAATTTTGAGATATCTAAAAGGCACCACTGATCTTTGTCTTTGGTATCCAAAAGGTAGTAATTTCAATCTTATGGGATATGCTGATGTTGATTATGCAAGTTTTCTTGTGGATAGAAAGAGCACCTCAGGTATGGCACACTTTCTTGGCTCGTGTCTTGTGCCTTGGGCCACCAAAAAGCAAAATTCAGTGGCCCTATGTACTGCTGAAGCTGAGTATGTTGATGATGCTTCGTGTTGTGCTCAATTGTTGTGGATCAAACAACAATTAATGTACTTTGGAATTGATGTTGGTTGTATCCCCAATTTTTGTGATGACAATAGTGCAATTAGTATGACCAAGAACCCGGTTCATCACAAGAGAACTAAGCACATAGATGTTAGGCATCGCTTTTTGAGGGATAACTATGAAAAATGGTTGATCGCTGTGGAATTTTGTGCTACTGACAAGCAAATAGCTGACATCTTCACAAAATCCCTAAGTAGTGATCACTTTGAAAGGAAAAAGTTAGAATTAGGGACGATTAAGATCACCTAAAAGGACCAATTCAGAATTCACAACGAAGAAAAAATGAATGGAAAAAATGGAAAAAAATAAAATTTTTGTTTTTGGTTAGAAATTCTGAAAATGTGTGTATAATTAGATTAATTTTTACTTAGGCTCATACTCTCAGTAGTATACTCTTTTTCCATGTGTTAAAATGGCCTATTAATCTCTAATGATATTTTCTCTATTTTGGAAAATTAAGAGTTACACAAGAGAATTATCAATGAGAACCCGATTCATCAAGATAACACAATATGTTTTCTTCACTCTGCATAATTTGAAATAATAATATTTGGATCATGAGCAGAGTCCTACCTAAGTCCACATTTCTTTTAAACTTATCCAATATAAGTGAACTAGTTCCGTTCAAAAGAATCCTAACCAAATTAAACCACCTAGATACTAGGAAAGACTCCACAGTCTCTTCAAAACTGACAATTCAGTTTGATTAGACTTCTAAAAGTCTGATAAGCCTGTCGTTACCCATTAATTACCCCCCCCCCCCTAAATTGATCATCATCATCTCTGTCTTCACTCCATAGTTATCAAGCCGTCAAAACACTCTCCATCTTCTCTCATCCTCCAAATTTCAATCTACCTCTCTTCTTTATTCCAGAACCAAGAATAGCAATGACTAACCCTTCTGAAAAACCCCGGCACACCCCCACAATGCACCTCATCTTCATCCACTCCTAAGCCTAAGAAAAGAAGAGTTAAGATTCTGTCACAACCCCAAATCCTAACAGGCCATGATGGCGCCTATCGTGGAACTAGGCTAGCCGACCATCACTT
>MDKH01197244.1:0-45022 GCA_005239495.1 Nicotiana undulata
GGCAACACGGTTTCCACATAATTATTCATTTTCAAAATCCTTTATTATTTTCAGAAAACAATTGTCTTTAAAAATTCTTTTCTCGGGCTTGGTACATCGGAATTCGATTCCGGGCGTATGGCCAAGTCCCATATTTCCCTACGGACCCTCCGAGACCGTCCAATCATGGGTCCGGGTCCGTTTACCAGAAATGTTGACCAAAGTCAACTATATTCATTTATTAATTATCAAAACTCAGTTTTATCAGATTTTCACATAATAGCTTTCCGGCTACACGCCGGGCTACGCACGCATATCGAGGTGAGACTGACGGAGGCTCTTGGAGCCTCAGAACACAGATACAGCTTAAATTATGTAAGATGACCTTTTGGGTCATCATAGTATACCTCCATCGTTTTACCCAGATGTTCCTGGAAAACCTTGGTCACTAGCCTCTGATACGTGGCTCCAGCATTTTTTAGGCCAAAAGGCATGACTTTATAATAATAAGTCCCCCTACTCGTAATAAAGGAAGTTTTTTCCTCGTTTTAGGGATCCATTTTTATCTGGTTATAACCAAAGTACGCATCTAGAAAGCTTAACAATTCATGACCTGCAATGGCATCAATCATTTAATCTATGTGTGGTAATGGAAATAAATCTTTAGGGCATGCTTTATTTAAATCTGTGTAATCTACGCATACTCTCCATTTACCATTCTTTTTAGGCACCACTACTGTATTGGATAACCAATTAGGATATTTTACCTCACGTATTGAACCAATTTTTAAGAGTTTCTGTACCTCTTCGTCGATCACTTGGTTCTTGAATGGTCCTTGTTTTCTTTTCTTTTGCTTGACAGGCACAGAGGATGGATCTTCATATAATTTATGAGTCATCACTTCTGGAGGAATACTGTCATGACTGAATGGGACCAAGAAATCTGTGTTAGCCTTTAAATATTGAATTATCTTACCTCGTCTGCCGGGGATTAGCCTCGTGCCTATGTGAACATTTTGTTCGGGCTTTTGCTCGAACAGTGGAACAACTTCGAGTTCCTCCGTAGTTGTTTTGATATGTTCGTCCTCTTCTGGTTCCTGAATGACATCAGGTCTGGAATCCATGTCTGTATGTTTTATTTCTTCTTTCGTGGTGACTTGATTCACTTTGTCGTGGCTATATTCATCTGTACCTATTTGGATAGCATTTTCTTCCATACCTGTTTGATCATCAGTTGTTTCCGCACCTGTTTGAGCAACAGTTGTTTCCATACCTATTTGGGCGATATCCTCGTCCTTTGATTTTTCCGTTTCTTCTTTTTTGTTAGAGTATGTTACGAAATTTATACTCCTCGAGGTTTGTTGATCGCCTCGAATCTGTTGAATTCCCTATTTGGAAGGGAATTTCATTACCTGATGTAAGGTAGATGGTATTGCTTTCATGTCATGAATCCATGGTCTCCCCATGATTACGTTGTAGGCCATATCAGTATCAATGACTTGGAATCTAGTATTTTTTATTACTCCTTCTGCGTAGGTGCTAAGCTCAATTTCCCCTTTTTTTATGACCGTGAAATTGTCAAACACATATAAGGCTCGTACTTTTGGGATTACTTGATCCTCCATTAGCATTTCTTCCACAACTCTCGACAAAATGATGTTGACTAAGCTACCTGGATCAATCAATACTCTTTTTACGTTAGCGTCATGTATAAGTAGGGATATTACCAATGCGTCGTTGTGTGGAAGCATTAATCCATTGATATCTGCATCGTCGAATGATATATTGTTTGCTTCCACAGCTTCACGAATCTGCTTCCCATGAGTAATCGTGAATTTCGTTGTTCTTTTGCAGACGACTCCGTTCACCTCCTCTCCTCCATGTATCACGTTCACTGTTCGCTTTGGAGATGGTGGTTTTGGGGGCTCCTTCTTGTTCTTCATATATGCATGTTTACCTTTTTCACTAAACAATTCTGTTAGATAGCCCTGTTTTAATAATTGTTCTACCTCACCTTGCAAAAATCTGCAATCTGATGTTCTGTGCCCATGATCGTTATGGAATTCACAACAGAAGTCTGGATTTCTTTTATTTTGATTTGACCTCATTTCTTTGGGCCATCGAACCTTATCACCCATATTTCTCAGTACTGAAATTAATTCAGAAGTACTTATATTGAAGTTATAGTCTACAATTCTTGTATTACCTCTATTTCCTTCATCCCGATCCTTTCGGTATCTTGATGAGGATGAGCTCGTATCTCCATTTGATGGTCTACATTCTGACCAGGTGTTTTCGAACCTGGGACGATTGTCTTGTCTCGAAGGTCCCATATGAGGGTCGTACATGTTCTTACCTATTCTTCTTTTTGGTTCGGAGCGTCTAGAACTGGTTCGATCTTCAGCTTTTGACTGAGCAATAATATCTTCTTCTATTCGTATCTTAGTGCTATACCTGTTATAGACATCGTTCCACGTCGTGGCTGGGAATTCTCTCAAGCTTTCCTTGATTCTTAGTGTTGCTTCTGAGCTTTTGTCTTTTAAATTGCTTGTAAATTCCGTGGCTGCCCAATTTTCAGATACCTTGGGTAGCATCATTCTTTCCCGTTGAAACCTGTCTACAAATTCTCGAAGCAACTCAGCGTCTCCTTGTTTTATTTTAAATATGTCTTCCATTATTTTTTCGACTTTTTGCGCACTGGAATGCACTTTTATAAAAGAATCTGCAAGCTCAGCAGAAGCGTCAATAGAATTTTCAGGTAAAAGAGAATACCAATTTAGTGCGCCTTTGGTGTGTGTTTCTCCGAACTTCTTGACTGGGACTGAATCAATTTCTTTTTTATTTAGGTCGTTGCCTTTTACTCCGGTGGTAAAAGTAGTCACATGATCACGTGGATCGGTTGTCTCGTCATACTTGGGAATATCTGGCATTTTGAATTTCTTGGGAATAGGCAAGGGTGCTGCATTTGGCTTCCAAGGTCGTTGAGAATATCTATCAACGTCAATTCCTTTGATAACAGGTGGTACTCCAGGAATTTGCTCGATTCGATCGTTTTGTTCCTTCACCTGTTTCTGCAAAGTTAGAAATAAAGATTGTAATTCTTGATTATTGGACATACCTTGTCTTGCTTCGAGGGACTCATTTGGAGTGCCTCCACACCCAGAGTTTGCTAACCCAGATTGTGGGTTTTCCACAGTTATAGTGTTGTTAAGAGGAGGTGTTGGTGATGCAGCTGGTAGTCCCCTCATGAAAGCTTGTAAGGCTTGAGGCACATACTTACCAACCATTTGTTTTACACTATCCTGTTCTTCTGTTTGTTCATTTCCATTGAGATTATTGTTTTGAGTCACAGATCTTTCTTGGGATTGTTCCCTTGATCCTCGTGGTGATCCTGAGGGCGATGGAACTGGGGTTCCAACCTTTTGTTGGTTGTTGTCGTTGGCGTTCGACATAATTTACAGAATGTTATTTGAGAAAGAACAGAGATCAATAGATTCCCGGTAACGGAACCAATTTATTTAACCAAAGAATTAGATTCTTTGCCAAAGCTAATTTAGGAAGAACACGGATTTATGATAACCAAAGGATATACTAATAATTGCAAGTAAATTTGTAATTAGAAAGCAGTAAGATGCGTAAAATATTGCAATAGCGGTTCGAACGTGTCTTTACAAGCTATATTTTACTCCCTTATATAGGGAATTTCTTAATATAACGTCTACCATTTTCAGTGATTGAGCATTAATGACTTATAATGGCTTTAATGTAATGTTACAATGATTAAACGTAATTGTCGCGTGAATGTTATGTAACGTTTGGCTCATTAATTGAAGATCTCCGAATCTGCCATGTATCTTGCCTTGATTCATTTTGATCGTGTCTCTTCATCTTCTCAATTAGGTTGAGATTCTCGTATCTGGTTACCCCATGGATATGTTGTTCCGTGCCTCTTTGTTTCATACCTATTCATAAAGTCTCGTCCAGTTGTCATGTTCTCAATGTTCCACATAGATTGCTGAGTCATCACGATTATTACGTGTGAAGCTCTTCTTTACCAATACAGGCATACTTTAGACTGTCAAGCTCTGCCACATCATCCCAACAAGTAATATATCATTAACATAAACACCTAGGATTGTTAGAGAAGTATTAGAAAACCTGGTAAAGATGGAGTAATCATTTTTACTGGAAATGTATCCTCTTGAGAGCAGAGCTTCGGACAGTTTGGAAAACCACTGCATGGAAGCTCTTTTGAGGACATAAAGAGATTTGTTGAGCTTGAAAACCAAGGGAGAAGATAAGAAGCCATCGAAGCAGAAATCTAAAGACCAGGTGGAAGTTTCATGTAAACTTCTTCCTGAAGATCACCAAGAAGAAAGGCATTATTCACATCAAGTTGATACACAGTCCAATCCCTCTTGGCAGCAAGAGAAAGAAGATACTTGATGGTGGTGAACTAACAACAGGGAAGAAAGTCTCAGTATAGTCAATCCCCTCCTTCTGAGTATCACCCTTAATAACCAACCTGACTGTGTACCTTTCAATGGAGCCATCAGACTTTTCTTTAATCTTATAAACCCATTTGTATGGGGATAGGCTTCTTATGAGGAGGAAGGGGAACAATCTCCCAAGTATAGTTTGCCTCTAGGGCCTAAAATTCCTATAGCATAGCCTCTTGACAAGCAGGATACGAGGCGGCATGCTGGTAAAAAAGATGTTCATAAATGTGCAGCTCAGTAGAGGAAACCTTGGAGATGCCAGATGTATGGATTGAAAGGGCAGAGGAGAAAACATAGTCCTCAAGATAAGGAGGAGTATGGAAGACCCTACTAGACTTTCTAAGTGGAGGAGAAGAAGGCATAGAGGTTAGTGGAAGAGGTTCAGAAGATTCAGATAAGGAGGTAGGAGAGTTGGAGTGAGGTGAATCAAATGTATGTGAAGAGGCCGAAATAAGAGGACCAGGAGAGGGTGCAGAAAAAGGGAGGAGAAGGTGTAGAGGGAAAGAATGGAGGAGAGGATGATGAAATATTGTCCACAAAAAGGAACATGAGGAAAAAGATGGTCAGGGACAGAAGGTGAAGAGTACGGGAATGATATTCTCATGAAAGACCACATCCCAAGAGAAAAGAATGGAATAATTGGTAAGATTAATGAGCTTGTATCCCTTTTTGCAACATTAATACCCTAGAAATTCTCATTTTATTGCCCTAGATTGAAATGTATCCTTGTCAGTTTCAGGAGTAGTATCATAGCATAGGCATCCAAAGGATTTAAGATGGTCCTACGAAGGGGAGACACCATGAAATATTTGGTGGGAGAAATGTTGCCTAGGACATAAGAGGGAATTCTATTGATCATACAAGTGGAAACCAATACACATTCACTTTAATACTTGGCAGGGAGATGTAATTGAAAAGGCAAGGCTCTAGAGGGTCTCCAATGAATTTTTATATTTTCTCTCAACTACCCCATTCTGATATGGGGAGAATAGTAGTTTGGTGAAGAATCCCATTTTCAGAGAAAAAGGTCTTTGCTTCAGAACTACCACCCAGTTCAAAAGCATTGTCAGCTCTGAAGGTTTGAACAGAAAAATGAAAATGATTTTGGACCATTTTGGTGAAAACTTTCATAATTGAAAAGGCATTGATTTACATGATAACAGATGAGTCCATGTTCTCTAGAAAAGTCATCACAATTATGAGAAATTATATAAAACTAATGTATGTCTTGGTGTGCTAGGGACCCCGGAGATCTAGGTGAACTAATTGGAAAGGGGAAGTGGACTTGATATGACTCTAAGGGAAAGGAAGTCTATGTTGCCTAGCCATATGGCTAATATGATAGGAGAAAGACTGCTTATAAGGAACTATGTTAGATAAATACGAAATTGACTTCATCTTATGAAAAGGCATGTGACCTAATCTTTGATGCCAAAACAATTTCATTTTATTAACATTGGTGGAAGAGGTACTAGAGGGACAGGGGAAGGGGGAAAAGAATTAGAAACATTACATGCATTACCAGAAGAATAACCAAAATAAAAGGTGAACATTGAGGCATGTCAGGGAGAAGAAAATTTAGTCCATGAGAAGCTCTACCAATTTCCAATGGCCTCTTCAGAGAAGGGCTTTGTAAAAAATGAAAATGACTGCTAAATAATGCTAAGCATTGTAATTGGGAAAAGAGTTGGTATACATATGTAAGGTTGAACTGAAATGAAGTAACCAAAAGTACATTGTGCAAACAATGTATGTTCTAAGTTGTAATGAACCAGTATATATTACTTCGACTTTATAATCATTTGGTATGGTTATTAATTAAGGTTTAGGTAAAGGTTGTAAATTGTATAAGAATTGTTTATTTGAGGTCATATGATTAGTTTCACCCGAATCTAGTATCCAAGGTATCTTTCCTAACTGAGTAGACAAACACTGTACTGTAGAATCAACTATACGAGATTGATTTACAGGTAGATGGCACACACCTGCAAAGTTGGCATAAGCAACGTTGTCACTAGAGGTGAAGGATGGGTTCCAGGAGAGATGTGAGTCTGGTGAAACAAGGACATGAGGTGTTGGTATTGTTCTTTGATGAAATCATAGGCTGTGGACTCACTTGAGTTGATTGCAGAACCCACATTAGCATTAGATTTTTCTACTTGGGCACAAGAAGCACATCTTTTGTTCTTTGTGAATTTGAAGTCAGTAGGAAAACTATGAAGCCTATAACATTTATCTACTGTGCGACTAGTATTTTTTTGTTCTATTTGCAAGACATAGAGGATGAGTTCCTTTTTGGGTTAAAGTTGATCCTTTGATTAAAAGGTCGTGTATTGTGTTGATGATTGACTGGAAGGTTGGAATTAGATGAAGTAGTTTAGAAGGATGTTGAATCACTACAAAGACCCAAATTTGGAGGCTTATTCTCTTTTTGACTCTCATCATGTTGTAGTAGAGAATATGCTTTACTAATAGAAGGGAGTGGAGACATGAGCATGATACTACTCTTCATAGAGGAGTGGGATTCATTTAGTCCACTTAGGAATTGAAAAAATTCATCATTCTACTGAAATATGTGGCAATATCAGAAGACAAATGAGGTAGAACGTATTTCCCTCCAGATTTGAATGTATTTTGATTGGTTATAAGTACCTTCGTTTTATATTTAGATGATCTAACAAACTTATTTTCAAGTACCAGATAAGGAACCTGATTCACTTTTAGTATACATTCTTAAGCGCGTGAAAACAACCTGACTCAAGCCAGAGATAGCTGTCAGAACTTCAGAAGATAAAGAATCAACACATGGAACATATGAGCTTAGGTTTGCCTGGTGACTGTAATAAGTCAACTCTCCATAGCTGAAAAACGATTAACTACACTGCACATGCAAATAGTACAACACGGTGCAACAGTCATTTCCATTGGGAAGGTTCTTGTACCATAAAGTGCTTACATCATTCAAGTGATGTCATCAATGTTATATTAACATTAATACAATAACAAATCGTCACTTGAAAACTATTACTCAAGCACTCCAAGTGATTGATTATCAAGAAAGACGAGTCTCCAGTACATCAAGAACAAAGTACGATGCTGCTACAGACCAGTTCCGTTATCAAGTCTTTATATGTCCTTAGTAGAGTTGTAACTTTGTAATAGTTCTTCAATCGTAATTCCTACTTAGCTTGTTTAGAGGAATTGATTAGGAAACTCTTGTAAATCATAAACTTCACTGTTTGTGTCGTGGCCAGAGTTAGTCATGTTGTGAAGTCTTTGTAATAGGAGTAGTACAAAGTGGCTTGTAATAGGTGTGGTTAATTGAGAAAGATGCTAATATTGAACAAGAGAGAGATGACCTAGTAATGTTGGTAGTAGACTTGAAGGAGAGAATTGAGGAACTTAAGATGGAAAGAAGGCCTGGAAACTCTTCAAAAGGAAAGGAAGTTTCAAGTGAGGCACACATTATGCTTGAAAATGAGTTAAATTTAGTAAAGACTAGTCTGTGTGCTGAATTTGAGAAAAAAAATATAGCTTCAGGTAGAACTAGGAAGAGTGAAGAGTGATCTTGAAACATTTCTTAAGTTGACCTAGACCTCTGATGCTATTACTTTCATGTATGTTAACAATGGGGGAAACAAGTAGGGTATTGGGTTTCAAAGGGAGAAGACTCCCTACAACCCTCAAAGCAAGTATGTTACTGTACCCGATGATTGGTTGTGTACCCACTGTGGCAACCATGGGCACCTCAAGGAAAACAGTAAGGCCATTAAGTCTCATCAGAAAAACAAAGTCTTTGCTGAGAAAGTAACTACTGCTAGAGGACCTGGTCCTTCACATAAAAAACACATATTGCCTGCTTAGACTAAAAGAGCACTCATTAATCCTTTCTCTTATTACAAGGGACCAAAACTAGTTTGGGTTCCTAAATCTAACCCTTGCTTTTCTTGTGTAGGGAGTAGTGAATGGGAGTAACCAACAGTGGTACATGCATAGTGGCTGCTCAAAGCGCATGACCTGAAATACAATTGATTTTAGTTCACTGAAAGCCCTGCAAGGAGGGAGTATATCCTTTGGAAATGACAAAGGGGATACATTATAGGATTTGGAAGGGTTGGGAAGTCACTCACTCACTCAATTGAGAACGTGTACTGTGTCAATGGCCTGAAGTACAGTGTCTTGAGTGTCTCTCAAATATGTGACAAGGGAACTAAAATGGAATTTTTGTCTAAGATATGAACAGTCACAAACCTTGTGACTAGTGATGTGGTACTTGTGGCCAAAAGATACACAAATATTTTTGTTGATAATTTTTAGTCTCTGCAAAGTGGTGATGTAAGCTATTTGAGAGTTGTTGATGATGATGTTGAACTATGGCATTGAAGGCTGGGGCATGCAAGCTTTTCTCTATTGAATAAACTGGTCCAGAAGGACCTGGTTCGTGGTCTGCCCAAGTCGAGCGTCAAAGAACACAAAGTGTGTGATGCTTGTGCAAGAGGAAAGCATTCAGCACTTCATTCAAGCCCAAAAAGGAATTCAACACCTCAAAGCCGCTTGATCTTCTTCGTATGGATCTATGTGGACCAATGAGGGTGCCGAGAAGAGAAGGAAAAAGATATGTCTTTGTGATAATGGATGATTATTCCAGGTTTACTTGGACTCTATTCCTCAGAACCAAGGATGAAACCTTTCAAGTACTTATGGCCTTTATGAAGAAGATTGAAGTGAAGATTGGAACAAAAGTGGCTTGCATCAGATGATATGGTGATTAGCAATTTTATTAGGGTTAGGAAGCCGGTAAAAACTCCTGAGCCACCCTCTAAGAGAATCACTACACGGTTGAAAGAAAAGGAGGCTCTAGAGTCTGCTCTCAAGAAAAGCCAGAGGAGTAAAAGGAAGAGAAAGTTGGTCAAGGATGGATAAGTTTTCCTAGATAAGGATGATCATGTTGTTGTTGTGGATGAGGAAGCTGAAGAGGAACCTAGTTCCTTAACTCGCAAGTATTTGAGGAAGAATCACACTCTCTCTCAATCTAACAAGCACACTTCTACAAGTGTTGAGAGTCCCTCTAAGAGTACTGACGCTATCCCCAATGAAAAGTTGGTGAAGAGTTCTAGTGACAAAGCAGTGACAGTGAGTAGTGACAAGTTGGATGAGGAAGAAGTGGAAGTTTCTGGTGAGCATATGCATGCAAAGTCTGTAGAAAAGTGGCAGTACAGTCGCAAGTCAGTGAAAAGGAAGTTGGTTGATGATGAGGAACCCGGTTCATCCAAAAATACAAATGTTGGTGAGAGTTCTTGAAAAGAGATGCTGAGATATGTGAGTTATAGCAATGGAAACATCTGTTCACAATTGATGTATCAAATGTATATGAGGAGGAGGTGCGGAGCTTTTATGCAGACCTCTTCACGGTTGAAACTGATCATATTTGTGCCTTGGTAAATGGTGTGGAAATAGTGATGAATTCTGATGTGTTAGGAAAATTCTTGAAGTTCCTGCTGAGGGATTGCCATCCACTCAGGGTGCCTGCATGTTAAATTTCAGAAATGCCATTATCAAGGAAAGGGCAGTACAACAAGAGGAATGGGTGCACAAAAAGGCACTCCTTCCAGTCTACCAGTTGATTTTTAAGATGGTTAACAAGGTCTTTCTTCCCCGTGCTGAGAGGATATCTATCACATCAAAGGACGGATTAGTCCTTATGGAAGCCCTGGATAGTTTCACCACTATCAATCTGCCTCTATCATTATTGAACACATGGAAAAGGTGGTAGATTTTAAGGACGACAACCATGGGCTCCCTTACGGGTTCCTCCTCATAAAGGTTTTCAAGTTCTTTAAGGTGCCCTTGGGACAGGCTAAGGTGGGGACCAAGAAGCAGATCTTCTCCAAGACCACCCTGGAAGAGTGTGAATGCATCGACAAGGTTGGAGGAGTCGGCATCACCTCAATTATCTCTCAGCTAATTTATGGCCAGAGTAGTGCTACAGAGGAGATAAGGAAGTTGAAGGCTAGGAATTCCATTTTGGAGACTCAGCTTAGCCAGGCACATGAGGCACTAGGTTCTACCAACTCTTCTAATTCAGAGGTTTCCCAGCTAGCAAAGGAAAACACTGAGCTCAGGAAACAGGTTGAGGACCTAAAGGCGAAACTCCTCAATGAGCAATTGTCCGCAAATGCCCGGATGGATCTTGTCCTCAAAACCCTTTCCGCCTCTTCCAAGCCTTCTTTCTCCAATGCCTCTTAAGAAATGTCCCCTCAGTGTCCAGTTTCCAGTGTCTCTCTTTTAAGTTTATTTTGATGATGTTTGTTCTGGTACTTATTTTGTTTTTATTTATTTTGTGGATGGTAACAATGATTCTGCTCCCGCCTGTAACAGTCAAAATTTGGTTAATGCAAGTCTTTCCCTTTTGTTGTTTATGCTATTTCTCATTTGTGTTTGTTCTCTACCATGTTGTGTGCACACAAGTGGCATGAGTTAACCACGCTAGACTTTTTTATGCTTTCGACGTGTTCTGTGATTTTAATGATGCCAAAAGGGGGAAGATAAATTGAGGTATGCACTGATTAAGGGGGAAATACAAATTCAGGGGGAACTCTATGAGACTCCTGGTGCACTATATTCTTTTTGTAGTTCTTTGCAGGATATTTTATTATAAGTTTTTCATCATCAAAAAGAGGAAAATTGATAGGTTATAAGTACCTTCATTTTATGTTTTGATGATCTAACAAACTCATTATCAAGAACCAGATAAGGAACCTGCTTCACTTTTGGTACACATTCTCAAGCGCATGAAAACAACCTAACTCAAGCTGTAGATAGATGTCAGAACTTTAGAAGATAAAGAATCAACACAGGGAACAGATGGGCCTAGGTTCCCTGGTGACTGTACTAAGTCAACTCTCCACAACAGAAAAGTAATTGACTGCACTCCACACACAAATAGTACATCACAGTGCACCAGTCATTTCCATTGGGAAGGGACTTGTACCATAAAATGCTTACATCATTCAAGTAATCTCATCAATGTTATATCAACATTAATCCAATAACAAAACATCACTTGAACACTAGAGAATTTACTCAAACACTCCAAGTGATTGATTATCAAGAAAGACGATTCTTCAGTGCATCAAGAACAAAGTACGACACAGTTACGGACCAGTTACCTTATCAAGTCTTTGTATGTCCTTAGTAGAGTTGTAACTTTGTAATAGTTATTCAATTGTAATTCGTACTTAACTTGTCTAGAAGAATTGATTAGGAAACCCTTGTAAATCATAAACTTTAGTGTTTGTGTTGTGGCTAGAGTTATCATGTTGTGAAGTTTTTGTAATAGGAGTATTATAAAGTGTCTTGTAATAGGCGTGTTACAAGTTAGTGAGGGATTAAGTAGTTAATTCCTAGGTTACATAGGTTGTAATCTAATACTTGCTCAGTAGTGAAGTTGAAATCCTGCAAGTGTGGGTCGTGGATTTTAATCCCATTGAGCTGGGAATTTTCCACGTAAATGTTCTTAGTGTTATTTACATTTTGTTTTGTGTGTGTATAATCTATGGAAACTAATAGAGAACCTGGTCTCTATATAGTTTGGTGGACCCTCAAATACTATTTTATTTGGATCCAATAGATTGCCAAAACCTTACATTTATATTACTCCACACTTCCCTAATAGTGTTTAGACACATAACACTTTCTGCTATCTCCCTAGTCAAAGAATTGGAAATCCAAGCCTTTACCATATCATTGCATTGTTCCCAGAAAAGATAATAGGGAGAATTAGGTGGAGATTGTGGAATTTTACCAGCTGTTGTTCCGATTTTGTTCTTTGCAGATAATGAAGTAAGCATACTACTACGCCAGTGAACAAAATCAGTTCCATTGAAAGGTATAGCAACCAATTGACTTCCAGGGCTACCAGACAAATATACATAGAAAGAGTGAGATGAGTCTAAAGTGAACTCGACAAATCCATCAGTAGCAAGCGAATGATTTCCCATATTCAGATGTAATAACAATTTTATAAGCTAATAAGTCGTAGATAAACAATATAATACCGATATCACTATATCACACACGAGATTGAACAGAAGAAACCCTAATTTCACTTGAATTTTTACTTGCAGATGAAAGATAGTTTTTTACCCTCCTTCTTCGCACACATGTAGAAGCTAAGATCTTCTAATAGCAGAAACAAAAGTAAACCTCGAAGGTGTCCCCAAATTTTACCGACTGAACGTCTTCATTCTGAACCAAACTCGACGATTACCATCAGACGGAAGCTCTGAGCAAGATAGATAGATTGCAAAGCTTTGATACCTTGTTAGACTCCATTACCAGAGTCGATTGAAAGAAATTAAAAACAATGACCCTAAATCGGAAGAGAAGAGAGATATTTTTTATTATTTCATAATGTGTAATCTTTTAGAAAATTTTATAGTGTATTAAATTTATTTACACTTTGGACTGGGACGTGTACTCTACAATCAAGATAATATTGTTTGTAAAAATAAAACTACTATACCAATGGGCTTGTGGCTGGGAAGTGAGGTAGCCCAAAAAGGAGATTGAGATGAATGGCCCCAAAGTGGCTGATCTTAGCCGAATGTCCCCAAAATTAGTGATATTTAAAAAATGACTTCTGGATCCGCACATAATTATTATTTTTCAGTGTTTGTTTACCGGATTAATAGAGTTTATACTATATTTACTCTACTTATCAGTTAAGTTGTTCCTCAAAATTTACCAAGTTGACATGATTTTACTTTTCAAGATTTTTTCTCCCGAATTAATAGTGTTATATTTACTCTAGCGGATGGTAAAATTCAAGCAAGGAAGGTTAGCCACCATCCTTCTACTTATTTATAACGACAAAACAGGTAACCTTGAATGTCGAAACATCAGATATAAAATAGTACAATTGACTAATGATCGAATGAACGTGTGTTTAAGATGATGAAAAAAATGAAAGAAAGAAAAGCTTCTACATAATTGAATGATTACTTAAATTATATAAATTCTATTCCATTTTAAAAAGAAAAACAATTTTGACTTATACTATATTAAAAAGAAGAAAACACTTTCATTCTTTTTAAGCTTGAGAACACTTACTTGTTGGCATCATCAGACAAACCATATGTCCCACTAAACTTCTTGAAAAATCAAATACTAGCAAACGTATCATTTTCAAGCGTAGAAATTGTCTTTGTAGAAGTTTACAATATTTTTTTGTTTTTGTTTTTTCTATATATTATATGTTACGCTCAAACATTTAGAAAATAATAGCCACGCGTGAAACTATGTACACAAGATTTCAACTTTTACATGTGTCAACATGAGACTTTTCATTACCTAATCAACATAATACCTATGGAGTATTTAGACATTGACCCTTAGAACATCCAATATCTATTTCGCTCGTCGAAAGATATTTTATGTCCGAGTGGTTAGCTTGGAAAATAATAAAATACTTAAGAAATAAACTTAAGAGGAAAGGAAAGTGAAAACATTAGAAAAAGGAACTTTATTAGGGTTGGTCCATATGCTTATCATCCAAGCTTCTCTGTTGCTCTCTTCTTTTTCCCTTTAACTTTTTTTTCTTATACAATTAAATTTCTTTATAATATTCATCCTTTATAATTCATTATAACAGTCATACTTTGTGCTATATATGTTATAGTATATAGTCTCAAGCCCTTTGCTATAACAATTAAAAAAAAATCCACAAATATAATATTATTATAGAAAAATTTAACTGTATTTAAAAACTAATGAGTACGTACCATGAATATGAATCTGTGAGATAGCAAAAGATGTTAATGAATTTATAAACTTACAGAATTAGATTTGAAAGATATTTTTCATGTTTTTGCAGGTCAAATCATTAATTAACTAAGGGCCTAAACGTACTACGTGTAACTTCTTAACCTTTTTAAGACGCTAAATCAAGTAACATTGGAAAAGAACATACAATACACGTAAAAGTGGGGTTTCGCAGTACTTTACATTAATTTTCTTAATCATTTGAAATTAGACAAGAGGAATAATGAATTTTAGCTATTCTTGTTCCAACCCTATCACACAAGACAACATGTCAGTATTTCTAGTTTGTTTTTTCTCAGATCCCTTTCAAATTAATATCTTCTTTACCATCATGTACGACTTATATACAACACAGTATAATTACTAAATTTTAAGGAATTGTTGACTATATTTTAAGTCAAAGGACAATATTTTGATCGGAAATTTCAAAGAAAAATCTTATTCAGTACATATATGATTACTTTTAGTAAGGTATTGCCAAAACGCAACCGCGTCTTTTCTAACAACATAAAAACACGGCATTTAATCCGCTTTCGCTTACCAATTCCACAATTCAAACCCTACACATATAGTATACACATTAAACCAAAGACTGAAAGGACACCTATATATATTCAACTCCACGCACCAAAGGATAATATCAATCTCATCTCTATTATTATATCCTACACACCAAAAAGAAACAAAGCAATATAATTTGTACTTCATTTTTCTTGAGCCATGCCGGAATCCAACTTGAACGGAGCCTATTATGGCCCTTCCATTCCGCCTCCAGCAAAATCCTATCACCGCCATGGTCGCGGCAGCAGCTGCAACCCATGTAGCTGTCTCTTTGGCTGCCTCTGCAATTGTTTTTTCAAAATTATCTTCACCCTTCTGATCATCCTCGGAATCATTGCATTAGTACTCTGGCTCGTTCTTCGTCCTAACAAGGTCAAATTCTACGTGACCGATGCTACGTTGACTCAGTTCGATTTGTCCAACACAAACAACACTATTTTCTATGATCTTGCTCTTAATATGACTATTAGAAACCCCAACAAACGTATTGGAATTTACTATGATTCAATTGAAGCTAGAGCTATGTATCAAGGGGAGAGATTTGCTAGTACGAATTTGCAACCATTTTATCAAGGTCACAAGAATACTAGCAGCTTGCATCCAGTGTTCAAAGGTCAAAGCTTGATTTTATTGGGAGACAGAGAGAAATCCAATTACAATAATGAGAAGAATTTAGGGGTATATGAGATGGAAGTGAAGCTTTACATGCGTATTAGGCTTAAGGTTGGTTGGATCAAAACACACAAAATTAAGCCAAAGATTGAGTGTGATTTTAAGGTACCTCTGGGGTCTAATGGCAGATCATCATCTGCTAATTTTGAGGAAACCAGATGCCATCTTGATTGGTAGTTTAATTTTCTTCTATCGTAGCACCATTATTGACCATATTCACATTTTGATGGAGCTTGTTTAATTTCTGTTTTGTTCATTATTTTTTATGTATATTTAGAATTGTTGTATTTCCTATATTCTTTGGATATTAGCAGATATTCTTGATTATGGGATTTCTACCCCTTTTGTTTTTCCGGCGTTTAGTGTTCATTCCTGTACATGGTACCATCTTGTTATATTTGGATATGGTTGTACGTAAATAAATAATGAGTTCCTTTATAATTTTGCTGATTTTCCTTATTCTTGAAATTCTTTATAATATAATCACGATGATACTTCAGTTTGTTTATTTAGTTTAGAAGTTTGATTAGAGTGTACGGGGGCAGGTATGCTATAAGAAGATACTAAATCCAATTTGTTAGTACATTATGTGTTGTTAAATAAAAAATTGACCGACGTTTTCCATTTACGAAGGGAAAATAAAGTAAAGGTCAAGTTGCACGATGAATAGATAACTATATATACTTATTATATATTGGTCCCTCGAATTGACAATTTGTTCCTGTGGGAGTTCAATTATTGAAAATTCAACTCTCTATCTCTCTCTTGGTGAACTACTTAGCGTTGAATAATTAAACGCTCTAGATCTCTCTCTGCTACCTCATTAGTTTTAATTTATCGAACTTATTTGACTTGACACAAATATATGAGAAAAGTGGTCATTCTTTTGGCACATACTAAAAAGGAAATAGATTTACATAAATTGAAGCGGAACGAGTATTATTTTATTTTCTATAATGATAGTGTTCGAATCAAATTATGTGCTCCTCAAATAATTACATCGAGCACTTGCAACCTCCACCTAGCACACGTAGAATTTAAACTTGAGACCTCATTAACATACATGGAGCCGATCAAAAGACCTACGCTTCAGTGAGCTCGATTTTATTCCGAAATTATTTTCAAATATTGTTTCGATATTCTGTTGCTGCAAACTTTCTGCTTCTATTTCTTTTTTCAGAAAGTGTTTCATTATTCATTATAGTAATACAGATTGGTTAACATTCTTAAGGAAATTATTTTTTTATATTGTAATATGTATTCTATTTTTGGAGATTAAAACCTGTGTGGTTTTCTACTCTTTCTTATTTTTTATTCTAGTTTAAAGATATAAAAACTTCATTGGAGTATTAAACTTTAGAATCGATTTGAAGAACATAAAAATTTCGTCGTCTTATGTGAAAAAAATATATGTAAACTTCAGTTTTTATTTATTAAACGTACTTTTTATCATTAATTACAGAAATGTTTACTATTCTATTTTTTTGCCATTAATTGAACTTTTCTGTTGTCGACAGTGAGAAATGGAAATTGATAATGGAAATCTTTCTATAATTATTGCGGAAACAACAATAGCCTCGTCAAGCCGAACTGTTGTGTCATCGGCCGAGAAATTAGGGAATTTTCTGGAGCCAACTTCAAAGGATGACAGCAAAGGATGTTTTTCTGGCTTACCACACTTGGTATGCAGAAGTTCCCCATGTATGGGTCAAAATAAGGTCGAGTTTAGTGAATGCAAACGGACGAGCTGTGACCGAGGTCACAGCCAAGCACGGCCCAGCGACAAGGAGCTGCCAGGAGAGAGATAAATGCTAAGGACGAGTAAAGAACAAAGGGTAGTAGTGGTTAGAATATTCCTCCAATTGTACCTTTTTGTAGAGTTTTCTAGGAATATTCCCTACAAATAAGAAGAGATAAAGAATCAAGAGGGATCTTCACTTTTTTGATAAGAACGTCTTGTAAAAGGTTGACTTTCAAGAATATACAAAAACAAATTGTCTTGTCTCCTTTATTTGATTTCATTGTTAAGCATTCCTTTTTTACTCACAAGATCTAAGAATGTTTTGTCCATCTTCATAGTCTATTGTCACACGCTATTGTCAGAAGAAGAAATCATCCAACTCATTCAACATTTGGGTGACAAATTCCTTCTTATTACATTTAATGCCATATGTCATATTTATTGCATGTTTTTGTCCTTATAGTTATTGATAATCATTGAGCATTAACTTTGTATTCATTAACTTGGACACGGTCCCATACCATCGAAATTATCGAACTTTAGATCTAAGATTTATTATATTTAAATAAGATTCACCCATTATCTTCTTATTAAATTAGTTTAACAAAAAGGGCCTAAAACATTTTGGTCAAACAATTTGTCGCCGCCTGTGTGGAATTCCTAGTTAAAATTTTAGTTTCTTCTATATATAACAACAACAACAAAAACTTTTTTTTCCTTGTTTGCACAAGCTAACAATGGCAGGAAAAAGAGAGGAAAGACTGAAAGCAGTAATGGGTGTCATTACTAACCTCCTAGGCACCATCAACGAGGTTAATAGAGAAGACGAGGAGAACGTGACGCTGAAAGCCTCAACCAGGTGAAGTGACTCACCTCCTCCTCATGGGAGTGTAACCGCTTCCCATGAGAAGGGAGCTTCTCCGTCCACGGCAAAGGAAGCACTGCCGGCAGTAAAAAGATTACTGGAGGCATGGTTGACAAGTACTCTAAACAATATACTCGACAAACCCACTCAAGGGACGAGTAGGAACACCGCACGAGTTGACACCACAACAACCATCAACGAGCAACACGCTCCTCCCCCAACAGGTAACACTCACATTGTTGTCGATGCAGGTAACGATGCCCTCGCAACTATTCTAAGGAAAATGGAAGAAATGGAGAATGAGAATAAAGCACCCCGCAACCAAATGAGGGAACACCAAGAAAGGGTCGATAAGATACCGGGCGCCCCGAAACTTCTGCCAAAACGGGACGTCGGCCGATTCGTGGAATAACCATACAGCGAGGAGGCATCCCCTCATGCAATACCCAAAACCTTCAAAATGTCACCATATTTAAAAATATACGATGGCACAACGAAACTTGAAGACCACATCATTCATTACGTCACGACGGTAAAAGGCAATGACCTCTCGATAGAGCAGGTACCGTCGGTGCTGTTGTAGAAGTTCGCCAAAACCCAAACAGAGGGAGCCTTAACACGGTACTCACAATTACCAGCACGTTCCATAGTAACGATCGAGGAAATGGCCGACAAGTTTGTCATCACCCATGCCGGGGCCAAGAAAGCCGGAGCCAGGGTGAATGATATATTCGCCATCAGAAAATCGCCTGGCAAAGGACTCAGGGACTTCTCGCCCAGATCAACAGAGTGAGAATGAACCTGCACAAACGTGTCAGAGGGAATGGCGGTAGACGCCTTCCAGAATGGGTTAAATAGGAGCGGGTCGAGGGCGCAAAAAATTATTAAGCAGACTCATGAAATACTGTCCCACCGCATGGGAAGAGATACACAATGCTTATTATGCCGAGGTGAGAGTACACGAAGATGACCTTAGTGGCCCAACTCAACAGTTAACATCAGTCCAAATGGAATCAAGGAAATATCATCGGAAGGACACCCGAAGAGATCACGTAGGTCCACGCCTCAATCGCGAAAGACACTACCGTACATCAAAATGCCTATCCCACTACCTCCCCACCAAGCCGAAGGCCCGTCCAGGCCACATACGAGGACTCACCGAAGCGAAAGAGGTATGCCTCCACTTTTATCTGCTCACAATTTTTGTATTTATCCTTCAGAAATTGTTTACGCCCTAGAGAAGCTCGGCCCCAAGGTGAAATTGCCACAAAAGATGAAGTCCGACCAAAATTCCAAAAAGTCGAATGCCCTCTGCCAGTTCCATCAGGAACGGGGCCATAAAACCGAGGATTGCATATCCCTACGGCAAGAGGTAGTGAACATGCTCCACCAAGGACATTCAAGGGAACTGATGAACAACCGAGGAAGAGCCAATTTCGCCCGTGGACGAGAACAACATCAAGGCCCCCCAAAGCCACCCTCCCCCCTCCCCCCGCACCATCCAAATGATCATCGATGCAGGCGACAAAGAAACAATCAAGCATCTGAAATTCACCATCACCCACAAATTGAATTGGTCGATCACCAATGAACGGTATGATGACCTCGAAGACAGTATCATCTTCGATAATTCAAATAACCACGATTTGACCTTTCCTCTTTTTGACGCGCTTTTCATTACTTTACGAAATTTAGATACCGATGTAAAAAGAATCATGGTAGACAACGGAAGCGGCGCATGTATTATCCACCCCATGGTTCTCACACAAATAAGACCGAAGATAACATAGTACCACGTTGCATAACACTAACAGGTTTAACAATGCTGTTGAGCGGACCTCCGGAGAGATAACATTGCCCGTTCTGGCTGGGGGCATCACCTTGGAAACAACATTCCACGTCATGAACCAAGACACAACCTATAACGCCATTATAGGGCGACCCTGGATACACGCCATGAGGGCCATCCTTACCACCTTATATCAGGTCATCAAGTTCCCTACTCTATGGGGAATATTCAACATCTGAGGTGAACAACACACGGCTCAATAATGCTACCGCATCGCCCAAGACTGCACATACACTCAACAGTTAAGATGGGAGGGCTCAGGAGCATATCAATTATCGAAGTCGGGGCCCGAGTCCGACAAACAAAAAGACATCATCAAAGACCCCGACGTCGTGGAAGCCACGGGATCAACAGTGGAAGACCTCAATTCATTTCAACTGGACATAAGAGACCACAACAAAAAAGCCTAGATCAGCCACAAACTCACAGAACCATGTAAATTTCATAAATTTTTAACTGACAATGCCGATCTGTTTTCCTTCTCCCATGCAGATATGCTAGGTAAGCCGAAAGACATTAAAATACACCAGCTAAATGTCAATCCACTCTACCCGCCGTTACGGCAAATCAGAAGAAAGTTCAATGTTGCAATCAACAAGGCCATCCACAAAGAGGTAGAAAAATTGCTCGCCAACGATTCCATTCGAGAGTCAAAGTACCCCAATGGGTCGCCAACGTGGTCGTGGTGAAACAAAATAAGGGAAATGGCGCATGTGCGTAGACTTTACTGACCTAAACAAAGCCTGCCCGAAAGACTCCTTCCTGTTGCCTCACATCGATCAGCTCATCGACGCAACAATGGGGCACGAGTTATTAAGTTTCTTGGACGCATATTCATGCTACAACCAAATCCTCATGGAGTAGGAAGACTAGGAAAAGACCACTTTCATCACCTACCAAGGGACGTACTGCTACAGAGCCATGTCGTTTGGGTTGAAAAATGTAGGGGCGACCTATCAGAGGATGGTAACCAAGATGTTCAAAGAGAAACTCAGCAAAACAATTGAAGTCTATATAGACGACATGTTGGTCAAATAAAAAAGAAAAGAGTACCATGTCGACCATCTGAAGGAAGCATTCGACATGCTTAGCCAATACGACATGAAGTTGAACCCCGAAAAATGGGCCTTCGACGTGACCTCTCGAATGTTTCTCGGCTTTTTGGTGTCGCAGAGAGGCATTGAGGTCAATCCCGACTAAATCAAGGCTATAAAGGGAGTACCTGAAATTTTGACTAGCAAAGAAACAGGTGCAGAAGCTGACTGGCCGTATAGCCGCCCTGTTAAGGTTCATCTCACGATCCTCTAACAGATGCCCCAAATACTTTAACGTACTCAAAAAGAACAACAGACTCTAGTGGATTCCGCGTGCATCAATTCCCTAAGAGAATTAAACGCATACTTGTCCTCGTCCCCGCTACTTGCCAAGGCAAAACCCGACGAGCGTCTCTTAATCTACCTGGCCGTATCTGATGTTGCAGTAAGCGCAGTCTTGGTCCGTGAAAACAAAGTGTCGCGCCCCTTTTTCTCGCGAAATCGGGGTTCAACATGTGAGAACTCTTTTAAAGGAAGGGTTATTAGAAAAGAGAGTCGCCACTTAACTGATTAAGGTGCGTTAGAGAACCTATTTGCAAATGACTTAGGTTTACTAGTTTGCGTCACCGGAGATCAGGTAAGGGCTCGAATTACCTCGAAGAGAAGGTGTTAAGCATTCTTTGAGGTCAACAACTGTGGGTCCCGGCCTAACTCGAATTATGTGAATTGGTCTAAAGAAAAAGGAAACGATTAGGACAAATGAAAGAAACGATTTATTTTAAACAGAAATGGGGGGTCCTATATTTTTTAGCCTAAAGGTTCACCCCGTGCAACATAAATAATATGTCGTAACTCCTTCAAGATGTGGTGTTACTTATATGATTCACCAAGAACAGACTATCATCTCCTGCTACCCGATTACTATCTTAAAGTTGTTTACCTAAAGCACTCTATTTAATTCTAGATCGTGCCCTATGCGTGCACTACACGTCCCATGCCTATGGTCCAGGAGGCATTTGGACTTCTATTTCATGGTGGTTCTAGACCTTAACTTAGGGTGCTAAAACAGAAAAATACTAAGCGAACGACAAAACAGTTAGGACTTTCAAATAGAAACAAGTATGTGATGACCCAAGGGGTCACTTTATGAATTAAGACTCCATTCTTGGCTTATTGGCCATAAAAAGATTAAATTTAATTACCTCGATTTATGTGCACAGTCCGAGCGTGAAACCGCAAAGCTTTTATGTGAAAATATGAGAAATGGTAATTTTTAGAGTTAAATTTTTCTTTTCAACAGAGTCCTAAAATCTCAAGGACTCATAGCTGAAAAGATCGCATAAACCCTACAAGGGAGAATTAGGTTAGCATAACTTATATTTATACTCAAACGAGCAGGACTAGGGTTTTAGCTTTCAAGTTTCATTCTTGTCCACATGTTGCTGCTCGACTTCTTTTTAAAAAAGGTTAAAGAAAGTGATAAATCTAATTATAATAACATATTGTTGTCTCCACTATCTATGCACGCCGTACTGAGCATGACAGCCGACGGAGCAACGGGATATACATTAAATCAAATGCTTCAGTTTCTTGGAGTTAGCAATGTTGACGATCTAAATTCCAACTTCTTACAAATGGCTGTTGTTTTTTAGAGCAATGGTAATATTAATGGTGGCCTTGATTTGCGTTTCCTTAGAGGAATGTGGGTGGCCCATACACATTAATTGAGAGACTCTTACAATGAATTAGTCAACACTGTCTACAAAACTGAGGCTAATGTTGTTGATTTTAGACGCAAGATTCGAGTGTGTTGGAGGTGAATTCTAAAGGAAAAGCGGTAATTTAGTAGTGAGTGGCCTGCAAATTTGACGTAAGTGCTTGGTTTAACCTTCACTTGAGGAAATAGAAATCCCCGACTTAATTGCTATGTAAAATTTCACGTGTGTGGTATATAGGTGAGGTGACGAGAATCTATGCACCACCAAATTACCTGCTTAACATGATCCCTTTCCCCGTTTCCAATTATTTGCTTCATAGCTTAATTGTTTTATGATCATTGATGTTTACAAGTCTATTTGGATTTGTTAACTTATTGTTAAGTATGTTTCAAATATATTGGAAATGGTCGGTTGTTTTCTTGGTTTCATTGTGGCACATAAAGATTGAGCGGGTTGACATTGTTTTACGAGATATATATATTCCTGTTGGTTTCGTTTTGAGATAATATTGATGAAGTTTATGAGAAGTACACCTGGACATGCCAGACATTGTTTTACGAGATATATACATTCCTGTGGAAAGGTGGGATCAGGTTGCATGTCGCAACAGGAGAAATAAGGGTGATATATATATAGGGAGGATCAATAAACGTGGATAGGTGGGATCGGGTTGAACGCCCCAATAAGGAGTGATAAGGTTGGACATGTGGGATCGGGTTGCACGCCGCAACAGGAGCAATAAGGTTGATATATTTATATATATATATATATGGAGGAGAAATAAGAGTGGACAGGTGGGATCGGGTTGCACGCAGCGACAAGGAGCAATAAGGGAGAATATTCATGTATTATTGTTTATAAAATAAAAGCTGGGACACTCATTGTTTTATTGTCATTATTTCATATACTGCTTTTATTGTTATTTAAAGTGAAATTTGTTTTGTTTATAATAGCTGAGACCTAAATATGGTGAAAGGCTTTGACTTAAATTATGAAAATCTTTTTATAAATAAAGAGATGTGATTGTCTGGTGGGAGCGGGTTGCACGCTGCAACAAGGACTGATAAGGGTGGACATGTGGGATCGGGTTGCACGCTGCAACAGGAGTAATAAGGGTGATATATGTATAGGGAAGAGCAATAAGGGTTGATAGGTGGGAGCGGGTTGCATTCCGCAACAAGGAGCGATAAGGGAGGACACTTATGTTTTACTGGTTTTTGAAACTCAAAGATTTGAAACTTACAGATTTGAGAACTTACGGTTTTACTTTATTATTTTTTATATTTTCACCTACGATTATTTCAAAGAGAATTTTGAAAATTTGAAACTTATGTGAGAAGTTGGTGACAACCGAGACCTGGTAAAGGCAACTGAGTTATTTTATTTATTGTTACAATTTATTATTTTTCATTCAGTTTGGATTTTCTTTCTTGCTTTATTATATATGTTGTTACATGATATGTATAATTTCCCCGCAGTAGCCTCGTCACTACTTCGCCGAGGTTAGGCTCGGCACATGCTCAGTACATGGGGTAGGTTGTACTGATACTACACTCTGCACTCTTTTGTACAGATCCAGGTATCGACAAGAATTAGGAGATTTAGTAGCTGACTTCATCATTCGGAGACACGAGGTAGATCTGCTGGCGTCCGCAGATTCTTAGAGTCTTCTCTTAGTTTTATAGATACTGTTTTATTTCATTTAAAATAGATACATAATTCTTTCAGCCCATTATTTGTAGTATTCTCTCGTAGTTCGTGGATTGTGACACCAGACCCTGGGGTAGTCTTATAGTTTTATATTTAGTTCATGGTTCGGCTTAATTATTCATTAATTATTTTCAATCGTGAAGTTATGCATAGGATTTAATAAATTTAGTTTATCTTTGCATTGTTCTGTTATAATTAAATAGACTATAATGGAAATTAATTAAATTAGTTCTAACATTGGCTTGCCTAGCAAGTGTGGTGTTAGGCGCCATCACGATCCCTAAGGTTGGGTTTGGGTCGTGAGAAGTTGGTATCAGATCACTAGGCTGCTCAGGTCTCACAATTCACGAACAAGCTTGATAGAGTCTAAAGGATCGGTACGGAGACGTCCGTGCTTATCTCTCAGAGGCTATGAAGTTAGGAACAATTTCACTTCTATTCTATTCTATCGTTCGAATTTATTCTATCATTGATGATTGAACTCGTCTATTCTTGTCCTCTCACAACTCTCGACAACATGCAAAGCGTCTACAACCGGACAAGAGATACAACCCTAATGACAGCTATGATTGGGGGAAGAGACAGAAGCAGAGCTCAGTCTAGAGCTCGAACATCGGTACGTATTATAAAGCCTCAAATGGATCCAGACGTGGAGGTTCTAGCTCAGTCGGTACTTTTTGAACGAGTTCAGATTCCAGAAGGATTTATAGCTACTCATGTGTTGCAGGATGCACTAGTCCATTTATTGAGGTTGGACAAGTTTACCAAACTATTTCCACTCCATTTCAGTGGTACATCGTTTGAGGACCAACATGATTTTCTTGACCGCTGCTATGAAGTATTGTAGAACATGGGAATAAGTTGAAAGCAACGAGGTTCATTCATATGAGCTGTGAAGTTTAACATTGTGCATTGTTAGACATTGTGACTTATGACTTTGTTCCAAGTGGGGAAGTCCACCATCAAGGAATAGATTTTGGGGTCCTGTGTGATACCGGTTCTGGCTTGGAATGTATATGGCCAGAGATTTTGCAAGAGATAAAAATGGGACTTATGAAGGTCTACTCAGCGTGGAAGTCATGATTGCATATTTTGGGGTGCTCCAGAGGGAGTACAGTGGTTGACGAGCTTCTTGACTATATGGTTCGTGCCAAGATTTATCGGTATAGAGCTCTACTGTTAGGATCATTGTGCATGAATAGGGATGAGAGTTACCCCAAAGAGTAACGAAGATGTAATGACCCGACCAGTTGTTTTGAGCTCTAGCTCATCGTTCGGCAGTTTGAGTTTGTGAGCATCTTTGTTTCAGGTATTATGACTCGTAGGCGTGGTCGAAATTGAATTTCGGGATGTTCGGAGTCAATTAGGAAAGAAAATTCTCATTTCGGAAGCTTTAAGTTGGAAGAATTGACTAAAATTGGGTTTTTGAGTAAACGACCTCGGAATCAGGGTTTGAAGGTTCTAGTAGGTTTGTATGATGACTTCGGACTTGGGCGTATGTTCGGAACGGGTTTTGGATGACCCAGGAGCGTTTCGGCGCATATTGTAAAAGTCAACATTTTAGAAGAAATTTCATAAGTATGGGTTGAAGTGCATTTCATTGATATTGATGTCCGTTTGGGATTCCGAGTCAGGGAATAGCTCCGTATGGTGATTGTGGAGTTGGGAGCGCGATCAGACGTGAATCCGGAGGTCCGTAGGTCATTTTGAAGTCATTTGGCTAAAGATAGAAATTTGAAGGTTTTTTAGAAATCTGATCGGAAGTGGAAATTTTGATATCGGGGTCGGAATGCGATTCCAAAAGTTGGAGCTGGTCCGTATTGTGTGCAAAATTTGGGGTCAATCGGACGTGATTTGATAGATTTCGACATCCGATGTAGAAGTTTGAAATTCAAAGTTCATAAAGCTTGAATTGGAGAGTGATTCATGGTTTCGGTGTTGTTTGATGTGATTTCAAGGCTCGACTAAGTTCGAGTGAGGTATTTTGACTGGTTGGTAGGTTTGATTAAGGTCCTGGGGGCCTCGGGCATGTTTCAGATGCTCAACAGATAGAATTTGGAATTGAGAAAGAGATGAGGTTGCTGGTGTCTGGTGCGACCGCACCCGCGCAGCAAGGGCCGCATATGTGAAAAATTGGTGGCTTGGCTGGGGGCGCAGGTGCGAGGCTATTTACGCACATGCGAAGGTCGCAGATGGGGAGAAAACGGCGCAGGTGCGGAGCCGGCTGGAGAAGGAGAAAGCCGCAGGTTCGGGTGCTTGGGCGCACCTGCAGGCGTGCAGGTGTGAGCTGGAGACCGCAGGTGTGGAGATCGGGTCTGGGCAGTGTGTATTTTATAACCGAGATTTTTTGCTCATTTCTCCCATTTTTCATTTGGTGTGGGCAATTTTTGGGAGCTCAAGGAGGGATTTTCATCAAGCAACACTAGGTAAGTGATTTCTTCCCATTTTTGAGTTAAATATGTGATCTTTCATGGATTTAGACATGGAAGTTAGTAGAAATCTTGGGGTTTTGGTGGGAATACCTAGAATTGGTATTTTCGGATTTATACTACGAATTTGGGCATGGAATTGAGAGAAAATCATATATTTGAGTTTGTGAGGTCATGGGTAATCATTATCTTCAAAAAATTTAGGAATCCAGGCACGTGGGCCCGATGGCAATTTTGTCAACTTTTCGAACGGAGTTAGGAATTTATATAAACTGAATGGTTATGTGTAGTAGAGTACATTTTCATTGGTTTGTCCGTTATTTGGATAAGTTTGGGGCGTTGTGCATCAATTGGAGATGTCGGAAGGGCTTGGAGGCCGATTATGAATCTTCGGAGCGATGTAAGTCACCTTTCTAACCTTGTGAGGGGGAATTGTCCCCATAGCTGAACTAATTGAATATGTGCTACTATCTGCGGGGGATAGGTACGCACGAGGGGATGATAGTCCGTGCGTAGCTACTATTACGCTTGTGTCTGGGTAGTCTAGGACCCACTAGCATGCTTTATTTGTTGTACTTGTAATTTGGTCAATGATATTAGACTGTTAAGATTATCGAATTAGTAATTGATACCTAAGAAGGTTAAAGCTTGTTTCTTAATCATCTAGAAGGAGAGGTTGGTTTTCCCTGGATAATTGTTTTCCTGATAAAGTATGCTTTATATTGTCGTACTTGTAACTTTATTGATAAAGTTATAGTATTTAAAACCTTATCGAACTTGGCAAATGAATCTCCAAAAAAGATTTAAATACTAGCTTCTCGTCCACTAAAAGAGAATTTTATCGCTTCCTTGAGTAACTGCTTTCATGATAGAAATGTGAGTTTATTGTGTGAATATGTGTATCTATGAGTACCTGATTTGCATGTATGATTCGCGAGCATGATAACTCTATTATTTATATATTACCACGTCGCATGATTGATTCGCGAGCGGGGTAATAGATGCATCTATGGTTCGAGTCGTGCGACCCTTCGGCTGTGCACATTTTATTATTGTTGGTCCGCGTCGTTCGACCCTCGGCATTTCTTGCGCATGATAATTGCTGCGTACTTTTTGTGATTTATACCTGTTTACTGGCTTGGGAATTTATAAATTGTCAACTGAAATGACGAACAATTATAATCTTAAGTGTGAAAGAAGTTTCTATTTCCTATCATTATATATTAAATTGCCTATGATATTTATGCTTAGTGTCACCCTTTCGTTTTTATTAAATTGACCTCTAGCAAGTGTCAAATTTGACCTCTCGTCACTACCTCTTCGAGGTTAGGCGGGATACTTACTGAGTACACGTTGTTTTCATACTCATGCTACACTTGCTGTGCATTTTTATTGCACAGGTACATTCATAGCTAGTGGCCCTGCTCGACGCAGTGATGTGGCTGACTTGGAGACTTAGACGAGCTGCACCATCCGTAGACGACCCGCAGTCGACAAAGTCTCCCTCATATGTATTGTATTTTCATTTTAAATCCCTTGCCTAGTCTGTACTCCGGACAAGTATTGTAGTATATGTATAATTCTTAGAAATTTGCTCATGCACTTGTGACACCGGGTTCTGGGATGTGTTTGGGATGTATTTTATTAATTGGATTCTTAAATAATCGTTATTCCCTCAGTAAAGTTTATTGATTATTATGTAATAAAATGAAAGGTAACGATTTCAAATTTACTAAGATGGGAATTTAATTCGACTATTTAATAAGTGGCTTGCCTGACAGTAGTGTCCGGCGCCATCATGACCTTTATAAATTTTGGTTCGTGACAACATGGTATCAGAGAACTAGGTTCCCTTAGGTTTCACGAGTCATGAGCAAGTCTTGTAGAGTCTTGCAGATCGGTACGAAGACATCTGTACTTATCTTCGAGAGGCTACAATGATGTTAGGAGTACTTCCCTTCTTGATTCCTCATCGTGCGGTTTGATTCCCCGTAAGGCTTATGTCTATGTTTATTCTTACTCAATCTTATGTGTTGCGAAGCGCTTGCTATAAATCGGGAATTTGAGGAATCGTAATGGTGCTTCAGATACGGTGCGTGATGATTTTTCTTGCAAATTTGGTTGGGCTATTGTTGTTGCTTTGCGAAAGGATATTATGTGGTTTCAGCTCAGTAGTTGTATTTGTGGGAGCTTGAAGGCTATGCTCAGGTTGTTATGATGCTCACGAATGGCTATCGTGCAGTAATGAGGTGATGGTAGGAGGCCTGCCCATATGTCAGGGCCGGGAGTGACTTCATGGGAGTTCTACTAGAGCATGATTCCGAGATTTCAGTATTTTATTTTCGGCGGAGGAAAGATAATTGGACTATTGATGTTCAAGTTTGGGTGAATAGAGTAATAAGACATGGCATATTCAAGTGGGGTGGAATCTTCATCTGTGATGTGGTGTTGTCATCCTTGATCGAATAGAATATGTTAAGTTCGTCGGTGTTACGATCTTCTACGACTCGCCTTTGGGGCGGGAGATAGTGCGATAGTATTGAAGAAGCGACTGACAAAGATCGGGGTGGTTCAGGATTGAATAGGTATTTCTACTGTTGATGGCTCGAGAAGGGGATTTTCGGAAGGGGTTGAAGTTACTAGAAATCTATCGGGTCAAGTGCCATAAAGATTGATATTGGCTTAAGGCAACGGCTGGGCAGCAATAGATGAGGAAGGACACGTGGGAAGTGTCAGGTGTAAGAAACGGAAGTCAGGAAGTTGCTTAAAGGAGTGAGTTTAACTGAAGTGGGAGAGGGGTAGCATAGCATATGAGTTCTGTGGTAAGATAGATGCTCATCTTGAGGAGAAGTTTGGAGTGATTTGAGAATTTTAGTGGACGGTGATGGGGTCCGCGAGCTTAATTCGAATTATTCGCTATTATACGACGGGAGATTTGATGCAACAGAAATGGGGTGGTTTTACTTGAAGAAGGATGCAATATGGTGGTGAATTGGAAGATGTCGCCGTGCTTTTAGTTGATGTCCATGAGGAGTAAACGGACTGGTGTAGTTGGTAAATGAGAATGGGCTTAGGATGGAGCATCAAAGTCATAGTAATTGTTCCCCGTGCAGCGATGTGGGAGGATGTCGGCATGTAATTTCCACAAGTGGTTTATCTTCTGTGCGCAGGTTAGCGGTTGTGTGGTTGGTAATTTTCTACGAGGAATTCTAGTGGCTATTCCGTAAGAGGCCGAATATGTGAATGATTCTAGAGAATTTGAGTATTCACGGAATGCTAACAGAAGAATTTAGAAGAAATTGACGGATTGGTTGAGCAACATCATGTCAACAAAGAAGAAAGGTTTTCGGTGGGGTCTAGAGTGGTGCAAGGAGTATCTTCAGGCTAAGTGGGAGAGTCCCACCGCCTGCTATTGGGTTGCAGGATTATCTTCTCATGGGGTTGCGGATTATCAGCCTATTGGCAAGTTATTATAGATAAGGGGAAAGGATTAAAATGGTAATTTCGCATGAGATTTGATAAATGTGTACAAAAGTTGGCTCTATTAGACAAGGGTTAGGCTTTGGAAGATTCAGAATTTATGCTGAAGGCGTAGGCAAGTTGTAAGGGTAGTAACTCAGTCACGTGCTTCATTGAGAGGGTGTTCGTGTGTTAGAAGAGCCTTGGATTTGATTGTATTCGGGGCCAAGTCAGAGTGGGTGACTCTCAATAGTGGTCCTAATGAATTCAAAAGTTAAGAATGTAGGGTTTAAGGGTTTCATGCAGTAGTATGGTTAAGAATCGAGCTTTTGCAACGGAATTTCTGAGAAAGGGAAAGTGGTTACAGTGTTCTATGTTATTTTCAGCATGCAGGATAGTATTGGAGGAAGAAGAGAATAAACTCCGGATTTGGATAGGATTATCAGGATGGGTATATCAGTCGGAGATGTGAACGTGCACAGGAAAGGTATGAGACGATTTGTGGGATTGAGACAGCATGGTCTCGTGAATCAAGGCCACTCGGGATGAGTGAGGACTGAGTTCGTTACGTGTTATTATGGTTCTCTTGAATTGAGGTAAGTAAAAGGTTTCTATATGATGAAGTGTTCACCCTATTAGTGGTTCAAGGGTTATGATGGAATTCTTGCGCTATTTCATGTTGGAATGTCAGGTGCAGTAAGCAGTATGGAATTTGAAGTAAGGATCAAGATTGTGGTTTGGTGTTAACAAGGAAGTCATGAGCTCGGATGAGCAAGAAAAAAGGGTTTGAATATTTAGAGTAAGCTGGTGTTGTCTTCAGTGCCACATGAAATTGGTGTTTGGCGAAAGAGGCTTTACATCCTGATTATGGGTTCTTGATTTACTTTACAGCGTTAGTGTGGTCGGTGTATGGATGTGCAGACATGTTACCTTGTGTGGAAGGACGTGGGAGCATGACCACGGGAAGATCGTATGAGTGTGACATGTAGTCACTTAATGGATTGAAGATAGACTGAGTATAAAGAAGTGTAATATTGCTTACTTGAGAATTTGTACCTGGAAGGTGTTCAGTTCATTTTATTGTGGATTGTAGGGTGTTTGTCCCATCTATGATGGTTGTTCTTGCGTTTTATGAGAAGAAGTGGGTTAATATGGACCCAGGTAAGGCTATCAGTCTAGTGCAGTGCTAGCAGAATCGGCTTGAGTGTTGTGAATTGATTCAAATATGGTTGTGGGCTCTATGTGAGGCAGTTGTGTTAATTTCGGTATGGCGCTTCTCAAGGAGGGGTATTGGAATATCAGATGTTGTTTCGTCTTCGTCCAGTGCATGTAATGTTATGTTATGTCGTGTGAGTTGTGAAACGACTTGATAATTTCTTGTGTGTTGAGATTCAGCGTAGTGATGGCGTTATGTGAGCAGAATAGCTCTTGAGATTCAAGGTATATATATCGCACCTCAGTTGTGTTCGGATTTTGTAGCGTATGGCTCTGTCAGTCTCCCTAGGATGGAATTATGCACTTAGCGTGCTTGTGACTGATATTCAATATTTTGTGGTAGTGAGAAATTCATTTCGGTGTGTATCTCCTTATGTGAATTTTATGTGTGGATCGGATGGCACGCCGCCACGGGTACGTTATTTTGGATTGGGTTGCATGCCGCAACAGTGTGATGTTGAGTACCGTTCCCTATAATTATTTTTCTTGTGTTTTACTTCCTATATTCTGAGGAAAGTTCATATTTATAGCGTGAGTCGGGTAAACCCTTCCTGAGTCATTTCCTTATGTATCATGTTCGAGTTGTGACCTATTGGCGCATTGTGGCATCGTGTGAGACTGTTGATAATGTTATCCCTATAATATTTCTTATTTGAGAATTTATACATGGAAGTCGTTCAGTTCATTTTATTGTGGATTGTGGGGCGTTTGTCCAGCTATGATGGTTGTTCTTGCGTGTTATGAGAAGAAGTGGGTTTATATGGACCCAGGTTAGGCTATCAGTCTAGTGCAGTGCGAGCAGAATTGGCTTGAGGGTTGTGAATTGATTCAAATACGGTTGTGGGCTCTATGTGAGGAAGGTGTGTTCATTTCGGTATGGCGCATCTCAAGGAGGGGTGTTGGAATATCATATGTTGTTCCGTCTTCGTCCAATTCATGTAATGTTATGTTATGCCGTGTGAATTGTGAAACGACTTGATAATTTCTTGTGTGTTGAGATTCAGCATAGTGATGGCGTTATGTGAGTAGAATAACTCTTGAGATTCAGGGTATATATATCTCACCTCAGTTGTGTTTGGATTTTGTAGCGTATGGCTTTGTCAGTCTCCCCAGGATGGTATTATGCACTTAGCGTGCTTGTGACCGATATTCGATATTTTGTGGTAGTGAGAAATTCAGCTCGGTGTGTATCTCCATATGTAAATTTTATGTGTGGACCGGGTGGCATGCCGCCACGGGTACGTTATTTTGGATAGGGTTGCACGCCGCAACAATGCGATGTTGAGTACGGTTCCCTATAATTATTTTTCTTGTGTTTTACTTCCTATTTTCTGAGGAAAGTTCATATTTGTAGCGTGAGTCGTGTAATCCCTTCCTGAGTCATTTCCTTATGTATCATGTTCGAGTTGTGACCTATTGGCGCATTGTTGCATCGTGTGAGACTGTTGATCATGTTTGGGGTAATTTGTGGTCTGAGCATGGGTGAGACGAGAGTTATGGATCAGGGATCGGTGCGATAAGATTATGTGAAGTATATTATTGGACAATTACCATTACTTGGTTCGTAGTGAGGTGACGTTTCTAGTCAAGAGGAGAGATTCAATGATTTGTTGACTCTGCAGTTGGTTATAAAATTTCTATACATCTCCTCCGTTGTGGTGGTACCGTAAGCGTTATATATATATATATATATATATATATATATATATATATATATATATATATATATATATATATATATATATATATATATATATATATATATAATAAGGTGCATTGGGAGCATTAGATTCATGGAATTTTGGATGTTAAGATCAGGGAATGTCATTATGGTTAAATGATGAATTATGCGGTGTATGGTGTTAATTCAGCAAGGAAATGCAGTTATGCTCTGGTACATCATGTAGAGATTGATTCAGTGTTCATATATTGGAAATAGGCCTGATAGAGGAGTTCGGATGTCGGAAACCTGGTTCTAAGGCCTATTTGCCTAAATAAAAAAGAATATCTTTAGAATCGTTTGATTAAGTGTACTCAACTGGGCTGTGGTAGCACGGGCAGGTGCACGAGGTATTAAACAATGATTTCAGGCAACTCCAGAGCAGTTCTTAGCACGTTTAAGGACGAACGTATGTTTAAGTGGGAGAAAATGTAACGACTCGACCGGTCGTTTTGAGCTCTAGCTCGTCATTCGGTAGTTTGAGGCCGTGAGCAGCTTCGTTTCAGGTATTATGACTCGTAGGCGTGGTTGGAATTGAATTTTGGGAAGTTCGAAGTCAATTTGGAAAGAAAATTCTCATTTCGGAAGCTTTAAGTTGGAAGAATTGACTAAGATTGGGTTTTTTAGTAAACGACCTCAAAATCAGGGTTTGAAGGTTCCAGTAGGTTCGTATGATGATTTCGGACTTGGGCGTATGTTCGGAACGAGTTTTGGATGGCCCAGGAGCGTCTCAACGCATATTGTAGAAGTCAGTATTTTAGAAGAAATTTCATAAGTCTGGGTTGAAGTGCATTTCAGTGATATTGATGTCCGTTTGGGATTCCGAGTCTAAGAATAGCTCCGTATAGTGATTGTGTTATTGGGAGCGCGATCGAAAGTCATTTGGCTGAAGATAGACATTTGAAGGTTTTTGAGAAATTCGACCGAAAGTGGAAATTTTGATATCAAGGTCGAAATGCGATTTTGAAAGTTGGAGCAGGTCCGTAATGTTGAATGTCACTTGTGTGCCAAATTTGGGGTCAATCGGACGTGATTTGATAGGTTTCGGCATCAGATGTAGAAGTTTGGAATTTCAAAGTTCATAAAGCTTGAATTGGAGAGCGATTCGTGGTTTAAGTGTTGTTTGATATGATTTCAATGCTCGACTAAGTACAAGTAAGGTATTAGGACTGGTCGGTAGGTTTGGTCAAGGTCCCGGGGGCCTCGGGCGTGTTTCAGATGCTCAACGGATCAAATTTGGAGTTGAGAAAGAGCTGTGGATGCTGGTGTCTGGTGCGACCGCACCTACGCAGCAAGGGCAGGAGGTGCGGCTTTGGCGCCGCATATGCGAAAAACTAGTGTCTTGGCTGGGGGCGCAGGTGCGAGGCTATTTCGGCACCTGCAAAGGTTGCTGATGCGGAGAAAAGAGCGCAGGTGCGGAGCCGGCTGGAGAAGGAGAAAGCCGCAGGTGTGGGCGCTTGGGCGCACCTATGGGCGCGCTGGTGCGATCTGAAGACCGCAGGTGCGGAGATCGGGCCTGGGCAGTGTGTATTTTATAACCGAGATTTTTGGCTCATTTCTCCCATTTTTCATTTGGTGTGGGCGATTTTGGGGAGCTCAAGGAGGGATTTTCATCAAGCAACACTAGGTAAGTGATTTCTTCCCATTTTTGAGTTAAATATGTGATCTTTCATGGATTTAGACATGGAAGTTAGTAGAAATCTTGGGGTTTTGGTGGGAATACCTAGAATTGGTATTTTCGGATTTATACTACGAATTTGGGCATGGAATTGAGAGAAAATCATATATTTGAGTTTGTGACGTCATGGTCATCATTATCTTCGAAAAATTTAGGAATCCAGGCACGTGGGCCCGAGGCAATTTTGTCAACTTTCCGAACGGAGTTAGGTATTTATATGAATTGAATGGTTATGCGTATTAGAGTATATTTTCATTGGTTTACCCGTTATTTGGATAGTTTTGGGGCGTTGTGCATCAATTAGAGTCATCAGAAGGGCTTGGTGTGATGACCCAAAAGGTCATCCTATGTAAACTTAACTAAAACCGCAGTCTGAGGCCCCGAAAACCTCCGTTAACCTCACATCGATGTGCGTGGGCAGCCCGGGCGCGTAGTCGGGAAGTATTTAGGTGGAAATTTGATAAAAGTTGAAGTTAGGATAATTAATTGATAAAGTTGACTTTGGTCATCATTTTTGGTAAACAGAGCCGGACCCGTGATTTGACGGTCCTGGAGGGTTCGTAGGAAAATATGGGACTTGGGCGCATACCCGGAATCGAATTCCGAGGTCCCAAATCCGAGAAATGATTTTTTCTAAAGAAAAAAAAATTGTTTTATGAAAATAATAAAGGCTTTTAGAAATGAACTTTGATGTGGAACCTGTGTTACCGGGCCCGTATTATGGCTCCGGAGCCCAGAGCAGGTTCAATATGATTAATATGAGTTGTTTGTAAAATTTGGCAAGAAACGGAATTGCTTTGACGTGTTTCGGATCAAAAATGGAAAATTTGATAGTATATGAAGTTTGAAGAAATTCTACAGATTTTGGAGTTAATTCATTATTTTTTATGTTATTTTGGTGGTTTAAGTACTCGAATAAGTGCGTAATGTGGTTCCGAGGTTGTGTGCACTTTTGGGTTGAGGTTCCGAGGGCTCGGGATAGTTTCGGGTAGGTTCCGGGGTGCATTAGGCTTTAAAATCACTAAGTGGGCAGGTGCAATAACAGGTCTCTGAACCTAGGAGCGCGACCGCGGTCGCCCTAGCGCAGACCGCGGTGGTCAAACTTCAGAGAACCTGCAGCAGCTTCGCGGTCGCGGTCGCTTTAGCGCGGACCGCGTTGGTGGAACTTCAGAGAAGCTGCAATGAGACCTTCGCAGCCGCGGTCGCCATACCGCGGACTGGTGGTGAAGGCCTAGGCAGGCGTACCGCAGACCGGCAGTGAAGGCCTGGGCAGGCGTACCTATAAATAACGCGATTTTCAGCTATTTTACACTTTTCAAAAACCCTAAAACGTAAGAGGCGATTTTCTAAATACTTTCTCTTCTTCAAAAATATTGGTAAGTGACTTCTAACTCAATTTATTTACTCCTTAACTTCTTTTTACAAAATTGCATCCTAGAATCTAGGGTTTTCATGGGGAAATTGGGAATTTTGGGAAGAACCTAAGAATATTGAAATTTGGGAATTTACACCTCGATTTAGGGTCATATTCCAAAACAAATTATATGCCCGGCTCGGGGGTGAATGGGTAATCGGGTTTTGGTCCGAATTTCGGATTTGGACCAAGCGGGCCCAGGGTCGAAGTTTTGACTTTTGGGGAAAAACTTTAAAAAACTCTTTTCCATGCATTAGAATTGACTCATTTAACATTTATTGATATACTTAAGTAACTTGTGGCTACATACGAGCGTGTTGGTGGTGGAATCTAGAGGTAAAGCGGTAGTTGAGGCTTGAAATTGTGTTCGAGGCATCGAGGTAAGTGTTTGGCCTAACTTTAGTGAGGGAATAGGTGTTAAGTCCTACATGCTACTTGTGTTATCATGTTCAATGTAAAGGTGAGGTGACGAGTGCCTATGCATTGTTTGTCAAGCATGCCCGTGAGTCTATTTTGGTGAACTTCTTGATATTACTCCGATATTTATCATGTTATGAAGTTGTTTCCGTTGAAAGGTTGTTTAATGGCGGAGGATACTTTCTTAAGTAATTGTGATATGATGTCTCAGTTGAGGACCCAAATCTTAAGGTTATGTTCTCGTAAGAGATTGGTTATATCTGAGTCCCTTGCCGGGCAATGTTATTATTTTGGTCGATATTCCCCTTGCTGGGTGGTTATGGTTGTATTTTACTCTGTTACATTCCTTGCCATGTTGTTAGTTGTTATTGATTTGGGTGAGGAAGAGAGTAAAAGAACGAAGGGTGATACCGTGTCACGGTTTACATTTTCTTACAATTATATATTGCATAGTGAGGAAGAGAGGTAAAGCAAGAAGGGTGATGCCATGCCATGGTTTACATTTGCTTACAGTTATACATTGCATAGTGAGGAAGAGAAGGGTGATGCCGTGCCATGATTTATATTTTCTTACATTTCTACATTGCATAGTGAGGAAGAGAGTAAAAGCACGAAGGGTGATTTCGTGCCATGATTTACATTTGCTTACACTTATACATTGCATAGTGAAGAAGAGAGTAAAATCACGAAGGGTGATGTTGTGCCATGATTCACTTGCTTTCATTATACTGCTCCAACTTATACTTGTTGAATTATCATTTCCTGTTGACTTGTTTCTTTAGTACTGTTGTTTGCTCAGTATTTATCTTAATTTCTCCTTTGTTACCCCCATTAATTGTCCCCGTGTTATCATGCTTAACTGTTTAATCCCTGCTCTTTCCATGTTATAAATTGTAGAATCGTTCAGGTACATTACTGTAGTCGTGTTTAGCCTCATCACTACTTCACCGAGGTTAGGCTCGGCACTTACTCAGTACATGGGGTCGGTTGTACTAATGCTACACCTGCACTTCTTTATGTTGTGCAGATTACGTAGCCGGACCCAGTGGACCTTGTTAGAAGGAATATCCTTCAATCCACGCATGCGACATCAAGGTAGACCCGCATACATTCGTGGGCCCTGACGTCACCTTCTATCTTTTCTTTCTGTCTTTTATTTATTTCCAGACAGATGTACCCCTTTATTTCAAACTGTTGTTTTTAGCCACTTCATTAATCTAGTTCATGAGATTGTGACTCCATTCTGAGTTGTACTTAAAAGGGGTTTTCTACGAGATTTTCTATTGTGGTTTAAGAATTACTAATCTCCCGTATTTTCATTATGATTATGAAGTAGCATTTATTGTTTTTAGTTGTTAATTTAACTATTTCAATTAAAATGTTGGCTTGTCTAGCGGGTTCAACGTTAGACGCCATCACGACCTGAAGGTGGAATTTCAGATCGTGACAAGTTGGTATCAGAGCTCTAGGTTGCTTAGGTCTCACAACTCACGGATAAACTTGGTAGAGTCTGAGGGATCGGTATAGAGACGTCTGTACTTATCCCCAGAGACCGCAAAGTTAGGAATATCTCCATATTTCTTCTCCTCTGTCATGCGATACGAATTCTAAATACTAAACGAGTTTTAATTCGATTCTCTCGCAGATGGCGAGGACGTGTGCTTCTCCAGGTTCCGATCATCAGCCCGATACTCCTGTCACAGCTCCTACGAGGGGCCGAGGTCGAGGCTGAGGTCGTGCTAGAGGCTGAGGTCGTGCTAGAGGCTAAGGTCGGGGCAGGGCTCAGCCTAGAGCAGCAACCCCAGTGGAGGATCCTCAGGTTGAGCTTGACGAGGATATTCCCGCTCAGATAGTCCCAGTTGGACCAGCTCAGGTCCCAGAGGGGTTTATTGCCAACCCGGTGCTCCAGGATGCTCTAGTCCGCCTAGTGGGACTCATGGAGAGTGTGGCTCAGTCCGGTCTTCTTCCTACTGCACCAGCCGTATCTCAGGCTGGGGGAGGGACCCAGACTCCTACTACCCGCACACCAGAGCAGCTAGATCCTCAGTTTCAGACTCCGGCATCTCAGATAGCCGGAGTAGCTCAACCAGGTATTGTGGCACCGGCAGTCGAGGGAGCAGCCATGTCAGCAGATGCTCTATGGTGACTAGCTCGGTTCACCAAGTTGTTCTCTGCTACTTTTACTAGTGCACCATCAGAGGATCCCCAGGATTATTTGGACAGTTGTCATGATGTTCTTCGGAACATGGGCATAGTGGAGCCCAATGGAATTGATTATGCTACTTTTCATCTTTTGGGTACCGCTAAGACTTGGTGGAGAGACTATTGCTTGACCAGACCATCTGGGTCTGCACCTTTGACTTGGGCTCAGTTATTCGAGTTGTTCTTGGGGAATTTTTATCCAGTTACTCAGACGGAGGATCTTCCGAGGCAGTTTGAGTGCCTCCAGCAGGGATCTATGTCTGTCACTCAGTACGAGACCCGGTTTATCACTCTAGTCAGGCATTCACTTATGATAATTCCCACTGATCGTGAGAGAGTGAGGAGATTTATTGAGGGTTTAGGTCAGCCCATCAGACTCCAAATGGCCAGGGATTCAGGTACTGATATTTCATTCCAGGATGCGGCCAATATGGTCAGGAGGATTGAGATGATTTTGTCACAGGGGGGTGGTCAGGGGGCTGACAAGATGACACGTCACTTTGGTAGATTCAGTGGAGCTTCATCTGGAGGCCGAGATTCTTTCAGCATGGGTCTTCCTCCCAGACCCTATCAGTCGGCACTTCAGGTATCTCACCGTGCACCGCCAGCTCCTATTAGTGCACCACCAGCACCTATCAGTGCACCGCCGCTTCAGAGTTTCCAGGGTTGTTATCCAGGTCGACAGGGTCAGTTCCAGAGTCATCAGCCACAGCAGCAGAGGCCTTGTTATTCTTGTGGTGTTCCGGGGCACATTGCCAGGTATTGTCCCCGAGCTTCTAGTGGTCCCCAGCATCAGGGTTCTCGTGCCATGGTCCCATCATCAGGTGCACCCACACCCTCTCAGCCAACTAGGGGTGGTGGTCGTGGTGCCAGAGGTGGAGGTCAGACTCATATAGGTGGAGGACATGCCATGAGAGGTAGAGGTCAGGCCGCAACGGGTCGACCCAGAGATGTTCAGGTTAGAAGGGCTCCACCCCGGTGTTATGCTATTCTGGCCAGGCCGGAGGCTGAGGCCTCCGATGCAGTTATCACAAGTACGGTTTCAGTTTGCAGCCGAGATGCTTCGGTGTTATTTGATCCGAGTTCTACTTTCTCTTATATGTCTTCATATTTTGCCCCTATTTGAGCATGCCCCGTGATTCCTTGAGTACTTATGTGTATGTGTCTACCCCGGTGGGCTAGTCTATTGTGGTAGATCGAGTCTACCATTCTTGCTTAGTTGTTATTGGTGGGTTGGAGACTCAGGTAGTCTTTTGCTCCTTGATATGGTAGATTTTGATGTTATATTGGGGATGGATCGGCTATCTCCAGATAGACTCCTAGTCATTCCTCTGGTAGTATTATCTCTTATATGAAGGCTCGACGCATGGTCGAGAAGGGTTGTTTGGATTATTTGGCCTATGTTCGTTATCCTAGTGCCGAGGTTCCTTCGATAGAGTCTGTGCCCGTGGTTCGTGAGTTTCCAGAGGTATTCCCTGCTGACCTGCCGGGTATGCCACCCGACTGGGATATTGATTTTTGTTTTGTGGTAGCTCAGGGCACCCAGCCCATTTCTACTCCGCCGTATCGTATGAATCCGCCAGAGTTGAAGGAATTGAAGGAGCAGTTGCAGGATTTGTTGGATAATGGTTTCATTAGGATTAGTGTTTCTCCTTGGGGTGCTCCAGTGTTGTTTGTGATGAAGAAAGATGGCTCGATGAGGATGTGTATTGACTACCGGCAGTTGAATAAGGTTATTATTAAGAATAAGTATCCTCTGCCGAGGATTGATGACTTATTTGACAATCTTCAGGGTGCTTCAGTGTTTTCCAAGATAGACTTGAGATCTGGTTACCATCAGCTAAGGATTAGGGCGTCTGATGTTCCTAAGACGACTTTTCATACTCGTTATGGGCATTATGAATTCTTGGTGATGTCATTTGGGTTGACAAATGCCCCCGCTACTTTTATAGAGTTGATGAACTGGGTGTTCAGGCCTTTTTTGGACTCGTTTGTGATCGTGTTTATTGATGATATCTTGATTTACTCCCGTAGCCGAGAGGAGCATGATCAGCATCTTCGAGTTTTTCTCCAGACTCTGAGGGATAGGCAGTTGTATGCCAAGTTTTCTAAGTGTGAGTTATGGTTGAGTTCGGTGGCATTTATGGGCCACATTATGTCGGCAGAGGGTATTCAGGTGGATCCCAAGGAGATTTCAGTAGTGAGAGATTGGCCTAGGCCCACTTCAGCCACAGAGATTCGGAGTTTATTGGGCCTAGAAGTCTACTACCGCCAATTTGTTGAGGGCTTTTCATTGATTGCATCCCCGATGACCAGATTGACTTAGAAGGGTGCCCAGTTCAGGTGGTCAGATGAGTGTGAGGCAAGCTTTCAGAAGCTCAAGACAGCCTTGACCACGGCACTGGTGTTAGTATTGCCCACAGGTTCAGGACCGTATACTATGTACTGTGATGCTTCACAAGTTGGGCTTGGTGCAGTGTTGATGCAGGATGGAAAGTTCATAGCCTATGCTTCTCGTCAGTTGAAGGTTCACGAGAAGAATTATCCAGTTCATGACTTGGAGTTAGCAGCTATTGTTCATGCGTTGATGATCTGGAGGCATTATTTGTATGGTGTGCCATGTGAGGTATTCACCGATCACAAGAGTTTGCAGTACCTGTTCAAGCAAAAGGAGTTGAACCTGAGGCAGAGGAGGTGGTTAGAGCTGTTGAAGGATTATGATATTACCATTCTTTATCATCCAGGGAAGGCCAACATGGTGGCCGATGCTTTGAGCCGGAAGTCAGCCGGTATGGGCAGTCTTGCTTACTTATCAGTCAGAGAGCGACCTCTTACTTTGGACATGCAGGCTTTAGCCAACCGATTTGTGAGATTAGAGGTTTCAGAGACTGGTAATGTTTTGGCTCATACGAGCACTAGAGACCAGGTGGTTTGATGCAGCAGATTCAGCTTCCCGAGTGGAAGTGGGAGCATATCACCATGGATTTCGTAGTTGGGCTTCCACGGACTCAGAGGATTATTGATGCGGTGTGGGTTGTTGTGGATAGGTGACCAAGTCAGCACACTTCATTCCGGTATCAGTTTCATATTCAGCGGAGAAGTTGGCAAATATCTATATGAAAGAGATTGTTAGATTGCATGGTGTGCCCATATCCATCATATCATACCGAGGTACCCTGTTTACCTCCCATTTCTGGAGAGTATTTCAGCGAGTCTTGGGCACGCAGATTGAGTTGAGCACAACATTTCATCCTCAGACAGACAGACAGTCCGAGCGTACCATTCTAATTTTGGAGGATATGTTGCGGGCTTATATCATAGACTTCGGTGGATCATGGGACCAGTTCGTTCCTTTAGCTGAGTTTGCCTACAACAACAGCTACTAGTCAAGCATTCATATGGCTCCGTATGAGGCGTTGTACGGTAGGCGGTGTCGTTCCCCAGTGGGATGGTTTGAGCCGGGAGAGGCTAGATTGCTGGGTTCTGAATTAGTCCAGGATGCCTTGGAAAAGGTGAAGATTATTCAGGATAGACTTCGTACAGCTCAGCCCAGGCAAAAGCGTTATGCGGATCGCAGAGTTTGATATTTGGCATTCATGATAGGAGACTGGGTATTTCTTCGAGTGTCGCCTATGAAAGGCGTGATGAGGTTCGGGAAGAAGGCCAATTTGACCCCTAGGTACATTGGTCCATTTGAGATTTTGGATAAGGTAGGAGAGGTGGCCTATAGACTTGCTTTGCCACCGAGTTTATCAGTCGTGCACCCGGTGTTCCAAGTATCTATGCTCCGGAGGTATATTGCGGATCCCTCTCATGTACTTGACTACACCAGTGTCCAGTTGGACAAGGATTTGTCTTATGAGGAGGAGTCGGTAGCCATATTAGTTTGGCATGTTTGTCAGTTGAGATCGAAGAGTTATCCTTCGGTTTGAGTTCAGTGGAGAGATCAGCCTGCTGAGGAAGCTACCTGGGAGTCCTAGTCCGATATGCGGAGCCTTTATCCCCACCTTTTCCTTGATTAAGGTACCTTTCTATGTCCGTTCGAGGACGAACGTTTGTTTTAGAGGTAGAGATTGTTAGGACCCAAAAGGTCATCCTGTGTAAATTTAACTAAAACCGCGTTTCGAGGCCCCGAAAACCTCCGTTAACCTCACCTCGATGTGCGTAGCGTAGCCGGGAAGTATTTAGGTGGAAATTTGATAAAAGTTGAAGTTAGGATAATTAATTTAATAAGGTTGACTTTGGTCAACATTTTTGGTAAACGGACCCGGACCCGGACCCGTGATTTGACGATCCCAGAGGGTCTGTAGGAAAATATGGGACTTGGACGCATGCCCAGAATCGAATTCCGATGTCCCAAATTCCAGAAATGAACTTTTTTTAAAGAAAAAAAATTATTTTCTGAAAAAAAGGCTTTTAGAAATGAACTTTTATGTGGAACCTGTGTTACCGGGCCCGTATTATGGCTCCGGACCCCAGAGCAGGTTCAATATGATTAATATGAGTTGTCTGTAAAATTTGGTAAGAAACGAAATTTCTTTTACGTGTTTCGGATCAAAAATGGAAAATTATATAGTTTATTAAGTTTGAGGAAATTCTATAGATTTTGGAGTTAATTCATTGTTTCTGATGTTATTTTGGTGGTTTAAGTACTCGAATAAGTCCGTAATGTGGTTCCGAGATTGTGTGCACTTTTGGGTTGAGGTTCCGAGGGCTCGGGATAGTTTCGGGTAGGTTCCGGGGTGCATTAGACTTTAAAATCAACTGAGTGGGCAGGTGCAATAACATGTCTCTAAACCTGGGAGCGCGGCCGCCCTAGCGCGGACCGCGGTGGTCGAACTTCAGAGAACCTGCAGCAGCTTCGCGGTCGCGGTCGCTTTACCACGGACCGCGGTGGTGGAAATTCAGAGAAGCTGCAATGAGGCCTTCGCGGCCGCGGTCGCCTTACCGCGGACCGCGGTGCAGGCCTGGGCAGGGGTACCTATAAATAACGCGATTTTCAGCTATTTTACACTTTTCAAAAACCCTAAAACGTAAGAGGCGATTTTCTAAACACTTTTTCTTATTCAAAAACATTGGTAAGTGACTTCTAACTCAATTTCTTTACTCCTTAACTTCTTTTTACAAAATTTCATCCTAGAATCTAGGGTTTTCATGGGGAAATTGGGAATTTTGGGAAAAACCTAAGAATATTGAAATTTGGGAATTTAGACCTCAATTTGAGGTCGAATTCCAAAACCAATTGTATACTCGGGCTCGGGGCTGAATGGGTAATCGAGTTTTGGTCCGAATTTTGGATTTGGACCAAACAGGCCCGAGGTCGAAGTTTTGACTTTTGGGGAAGAACTTTAGAAAACTCATTTCCATGCATTAAAATTGACTCATTTAGCATTTATTGATATACTTAATTAACTTGTGGCTAGATACGAGTGTGTTTGTGGTGGAATCGAGAGGTAAAGCGGTAGTTGAGGCTTGAAATAGTGTTCGAGGCATCGAGGTAAGTGTTTGGCCTAACTTTAGTGAGGGAATATGTGTTGAGTCTTACGTGCTACTTGTGTTATCATCTTCAATGTATAGGTGAGGTGACGAGTACCTATGAATTGTTTGTCAAGCATGCCCGTGAGTTTATTTTTGTGAACTTCTTGTTATTACTCCGATATTTATCGTGTTATGAAGTTGTTTCCGTTGAAAGGTTGTTTAATTGCGGAGGATACTTGCTTAAGTAATTGTGATATGATGTCCTCAGTTGAGGACCCAAATCGTAAGGTTATGTTCTCGTAAGAGATTGGTTATAGCTGAGTCCCTTGGCGGAAAATGTTATTATCTTGGTTGATATTCCCCTTGCTCGGTGGTTATGGTTGTATTTTATTCTGTAGCATTCTTTGAGATGTCGTTAGTTGTTATTAATTTGGATGAGGAAGAGAGTAAAAGCACGAAGGGTGATGTCGTGCCATGGTTTACATTTGCTTATAATTATACTGTCACGACCCAAAACCCGGTTCAGGTCGTGATGGCACCTAACGGTGAGGTTAGGCAAG
>ML272997.1:0-10164 GCA_005239495.1 Nicotiana undulata
TGTTGTTGACCTCTATGTTAGAGTAGTTAGTGAATTGTGAATAAAGCATGGTATTTGTGAGTCTTTTATTGAGGCGAGGATGTCACACCTTTGTGCTTAATCTATTTTAAAAATTCTTGGTATAACGAGTTAAGGGACTTGCTTAATAAGTTGTGTTCATGGGTATAGTTTAATTGCTCGAGGACGAGCAAATGTTTAAGTGTGGGGTGTTGATGTGGGGCTATAATTCATGGTTTAACGCATTATGTGCCTTACATTTTATGTGCTTTAATGGTAAAAATACACACCGTTTGAGCTTAATGGAGTCTATTTCATGCGTAGGTGAATTGGAGATGGAAGCCGAGCTAAATGGATGCATAAACGTCAAAAATGCGCTTAAGAATCAAAAGAAGGGATGACCCTGGCCTTACCCAGGCTTTAGGCTTGTAAAGCCTGGTCCTACCTGGCCTTACCCAGGCTTTAGGCATGTAAAGCCTGGTCATACCAGGCGTTTTCCAGGCGTTAGACATGTAACGCCGGGTCCATGATCCAACCCAATCCGAGTTTTAAAGGCTTTAAGTGTTTCCCGGTTTGACTAGAAGTATGCTACACGTTTAGGGCTTGTCCCAAGCCATATAAATAGACCCAAAAATATTAATTTTTACATCCTTTATTCCTTACTCTGTAATTCAATTATGCAAGTTATTTTGGATTTCAATACTATTATGAGTAGCTAACTTTTTTAATCTAAGGTTTTGGTGGAACCCGTTGGGGATGAACTTATTGTTAATAGGCGTTATCACGACCTGTTAGGATTTGGGATCGTGACAGACCTTTGGGCGGGTTTTTGAAAACATTTTCTTCTAATATTGGAATTAATTATCAAGGGATTTGCGTCTGGGGAAAAAAAGTTATTGGTTAGAACAAATTCTCAAATATTGACACTTAGCTTTTTAATTTTGACAGGTTCATTTTAAAGCATTTTCAATAATGGAATCTTTTGATATTTCTTGGATTCTACGACTCAACCTGAGCCTACATGTGTTTGTAAATGACCGCATGCAGGTTGCATGTGAAGGTGTATTTAGTTGGACATATCCATATGTCTTTAGGTTCTATATATTTTTCAAGTGGGAAATTTCGTTAGTAAAGTTTAAGTGAGAGGAACACTAGAAAGACACTTGTCTTTATGAATCTGTCAAAAGATATGGTGCAGAGATTATTAAATCGAAAAGCGGAGAGACTACATGTGCTTTCTTGTTAATTAATCCACATTTACTTTGTCATTAAAAGAATTTAATGATTGCCTAAATTGGTTGGCAAATGCACTTAGATCAATTGGTGATGGATCAACTCATGAAATATGATATTTTATAGCCACTATTAAAATAATATCCAGAAAAATTTGTACGTAATAGCCATTATTGGTGAATATTTTGTCTGCATTTATTGGAGATCTTGCACAAAACAAGTCCATAGTAAAAGAACTGCACTTAGATTCTTCAGTCTTTTCCGGCCCAGTGATACTGCAATAGGTTTTGATAAAAGAATAACATCTTTTTATATTTCAAAATAAATTCATTTTATCTTTTTAACTTATTATAATAGTGGTCAACTAACCTATGCATTTTAACAACTTATACAAGGACTGGAGTACTTACCATTGCAGGTTAAATTATTTATGTCCTTTTAAAAAACATGTACCATCTTGTAGGTGGCGATAATCAATTATTTATTGAAAAAATAAAAAGAATATGAATATTATATGCAGAGTATTTTCTGAGAAAATGCCGAGTAGAGCAAGTCGCGATAAAGACACTTCTATGGTGTTAGCGTTAGGGTTTACGACAAAATAAATACATTCCTTTCTCGTGTATCTCTTTGGCTTTATTCTTAATCTCATCCTAAATGTGTATCCTTGTAGTTTTGTCATATTTGCACCCAACAAAATAATAAAATGGCCTGCTATAAGAAGTTAAAATGTACTAACTATGTAAAGATAATTGACATTAATGTCAATATATATTGCTCTTATAAGTTAAATATTTATTTTTGTTTTCTGTGGTTACCACATTTGGACATTTTCAAACTTTACGGTCCCGTAGGCCTTGTGGTATGTGCAAATTTCCTAATCAAAGAAACACAAACAGAAGACGACATGGGCACGAAATGAAAGGTGGATAATATAATACTGTTCTGTCCAAAACTGTAAACATAATTTTTTGTACCCACTGCCCACTACTCAATACTCATTCTTACCAAACGCACTGAATGTACCCCCAAAATAGTAAAAACTTGCTAGTCCCCGCCTCATCTTCTAGCAGATGATTACGGACATGTTTGATCATAAGTTTTGTCTAAATAAATTTAGGATTTATTTGGCAAACTCATGTTTAGCTATAAATTTTGCTCACATTTTAACAAAATTCTAAATCCCAAAATCACCTCAATTGCTAATTTTGGGCCAAAATTTCAAAACTTGGGAATTTTATACATATTTTTCCAAAATAAAGTTGGGAATATATTTTGAAAATGTATGTCCAAACATATTTTTATCTTCAAACCAATTTTATCCAAATCAAATATTTCAAAACAAATTTGGGAATTTATGACCAAACGCTATCTACATTAAAAATGACAGTTTAAACCCTTTTTTTCTTTAGGCTTTGGGTTTTTAAAATTTACTAATCTGACTAATTTGAATTCGTGTCGGGTAGGACGACTGTTATGGGATACAACGTTCTCCGCAAGAAATTCTTCAGTCTGAAAAATAGAATTCATGAAAACTTCATATTAAGGGTGTGTTTGGTATGAAGGAAAATATTTTTCGGAAAATATGTTCCAATTTTCTCATGTTTGGTTGGCTTAACTGTTTTGAAAAATATTTTCCTCATCAACTCATTTTCCTCCAAAACTCTTTCTCAACCTTCCCCACCATATTCCTTACCCTCACCCACCCACCCCACACCCACCCACCCCACCCCACCACCGCAAAAAAAATATTCATTTTTACTTTTTTTTTAATTTTAAAATTTCTGTTTTTCTTTCTGCACCCTTCCCTATCCCTACCCCTACCCCCACCACCTGNTATGAGTTTGGAGGTTTATGTGTTTCGAAGTTTACGGGTTCAAAATTTCGCGGTTTCGCAAGTTTTGCGGTTCAGAAGTTTATGAAATTTGTGGATTGGAAAAGTTGTTGGTTCGAAAGCTTATGGCTTCATGTTTATTGCATTAAAATTATTTATGAATACTCTTGAGAAAATATTTTCCTTGATTTGCGTACCAAACACCGAAAAATGAATAAGATTACTACTTGTTTTCCAAGAAAATATTTTCTTGAAAAGCATTTTCCGTCATACCAAACACACCTTAAGAGTCAAGAGATTATATTGCACCGGACCATAGTGATAATTACATAAATTCTTCAGTGGGTGTGTCCTAACTCCTAACGGTTAAAATATTACCTTTTTAATTTGATGTGAAACAAACTAGTTGCTTCATTAAATGGGATAATACATAATTACCCATTAAAGTTGTTGCGCCTAATGCATCTTTAACTTTGCGGAGGCATATGACCCCTTATAATCGGTTTAAGTGGTGTAATACCCCCTTTTTCTGAAAAACACCAGTTTTCCAAAATATATGTGAATGCACGCATTAATCATGTGATGCCACGTTAATTTTATTTTAATTTTCCTCTTTCTTTTTTTTCCCTTTTTCGTTCCCCTATCAGCGATTGCTTTTTTCACTACCAGCGTCCCTTTCTCTGTAGCCACCACCACCATTGCCATAGCTAGCACCTTCATTGTAGCTACCACTAAACATCATTAAATCCCCCACCGGATTAGAATTTAAAAAGTAAAATCATCATAAAACTAATAACTAAATCAAATTCTGAAGATTACAATCGCCACCAAATCATCGCCACAAAATCCAAATATTCAAAAATCAGCACTACTACCAGTATCGTTCCGTCATTTTCGACCACCTTTTATCGAAAACCCAGTATCCTCAAAACCCTGAAGTGTGTGAAAATGAAAATAATTGTTCTTTTTCGTTCCTTGCTTCTTTATATATTCGTATTTATTTAATTTTTATTTATAATCTTTCATCCCATATCTCCAAGCATTGGGCAAAAGAAGTCCAGAAAGAGGCCATGAAACCAAGAAGTTGAAGGCCCAGAAAATTGGTGTAGATTCATGTTCGGCGGCATAAGGTCCTGAACAACTTCGTGTTATGTGTATCGACTTGCGTGCGTGGTTGAACCGGATGATTCGAAGTCAAATCGAAAGATGGATTCTAGTTTTGAAAACTTAAGCGGTAATAGTTGACCATAATTTGACTTTTGTGTAAACGGATCCGAAATGGATTTTGGATGATTTCAAAAGCTTCGTATGGTGATTTTGGGCTTAGGCGTGTGTCCGAATTTGAATTTGGAGGTCCGTAGGGTGGTTTGAAGCATTTCGGTGAAGGTTGAAAAAGTTGAAGTTTAGAAGGTAGACTTTGGTGATATCGGAGTAGGAATGCGATTCCGAGAGTTGGAAAAGCTATGTTAGGTCATTTGGGACTTGCCTGCAAAATTTGATGTCATTCTGGGTTGATTTAATAGATTTCGGCATGAGTTTTTGAAGTTGGAAGATTTGAAAGTTCATAAGTTCGATTCATGGCGCGATTTGTAATTTCGCCATTGTTTGATGTGATTTGAAACCTCGAGTTAGGTTATAGAACTTGTTTGTGTGTTTAGACAGGGTCCCGGGGGGCCTCGAGTGTGTTTCGTATAGGGTACGGGCCAATTCCTTCTATTTTTAGACTGCTGGTTTCTGCCATCTGGTTTCCTTAATCGCATTTGCGTCACTTCTTCCGCGTTAGCGTAGTGCAATTTGTGGAGGATGAATTATTGTTCTTCGCGTTCGCGTGATCCATTCGCGATCGCGAAGGTCTTCCTTTCCTTTCTTCGTGTTCGCATCCGTCTCTTCGCGTTCTCGTAGCTCAGTTCCTGGGCCATGAATTTCCTTATTTGCGAACACATATGTTTGTTCGCGATCGTGTAGCACTAATTCCGGGCAGTAACTATTTCTTCTCCGCGTTCGCGAAGCACTTTTTGGCAGCCTCATTTTTCTTCTTCGCGAACACGGTCCTTCCTCAGCGTTCGCGATGCATAATTTCCTGGGCAGTAGAATATATTTCCCAAATCGAGGGTTAGGCCATTTTTATCATATCTTGACTTGTAGAGCTCGGTTTTGAGCGATGCTTTGTGGGTTTTTCAAGCAAATCGATTGGGTAAGTGTTCTTCACCTAGAATTTATTATATTCCATGATTTTATTTTTATTTTTATCATTTAATTTGTGTTTTGAGTTGAGGAAAATTGGGATTTTTGAAGAAAACTTTCAAAATGAAAAATCATGATTGGAGGAGAGAATTGCTATCAGAATTTGATAATTTAGTATGATTTAACTCGTATCAGAATGGGTGTTCGGGTTTTGTGAAATTTGTCGGGTCCCGAGGTGCGGGCTCAGGGTCGACTTTCGATCGATTTTTACATTTTGATAAAGATTGGGGATTTATGATCTAGAATATCTTCTTATGAGTTTTATTTGTGCTTTGAAGTTATTTTGGTAGATTTGAGTCGTCCGGAGGTCATTTCACTCGAGAAATTTATTTTTGAGTATCAATCTGTCTTCTTTGAGGTAAGTATCTTGCCTAACTTCGTGTGGGGGAACTACCCCTTAGGATTTGAGTCTTCTATGCTAATTGTAGTCCGTGTATGCGAGGTGACGAGTACGTGCTTGGACTTATTTCTGAAAAATTGGCCTTTTAGGGTTCTTAGGTTCTTGTATTCATGATCCACTCTTATTGCTTATTTGATTCATATGTGCCTTAACTGAAATTGTTACCTTTCTATTGCCATGTTATCTTTTCCTAATTGCTTATCTTTATTTGAAATTATTATTATCTCTTCTGTAATTGTTTAGCCTTAATTGAGGTTGTGGTTATCGTTTCGCTGCTTCTTCTTAGCTGAATTTGTTGTATCTCGTTCTTAATTGCCCAACCTTAAAAGAAGTTAGATATCCTACATCTGAGTTGATTTGTCCTTGTTGACTCAAGTCACTGCATAGTTTTGAAGATTGACAAATGTCTGACCAATTGAACCAGGTCCATCAGAGCACACATTCTTGAACTGAATAGCTGGCACATGAACCGTATATGCATAGGAGATATTTGTGATTGTGACTTATCAATAAACCAAGAGATTGTCTCCTAATGCGAAAAGGTTGAAAACTGATGAGAGAATAGAAGTTGAATTCAGCAAGGCAAAGGAACAAAGGAAGGAAGTTGAGTTTAATTCGAATTCTTTCTCCCAGGAAGAGTTGAACTAGAATTGATCGACAAACTCAACTACTGACTCTATAAATACTCGATATATTTCTGCTGGAATTCTTGACGCACAAGTACTGAAGTGAATCAAGGTCTAAAAGCAAAATTCCCAGAGTTATTTTGCAAGCAGATTTATTGTGCAATACAAAGGCTACAGATCAGCTAGAAGAACCAGTTCCATCGTTGGTGTATTGAGTCTAGTTGATTGTAGTAGGAGTTTTAATATTGTATCTTATCAGCTTTCTTAGAAGCAATTGTAATAGGTACACATTGTTCAAGTTAGAGTTAACTTGAAGCTTGTAGAAATTAGCTAGAGGCTAGTTGATACAAAGGGATTAGAGTTAGTCCTAGGATTACAAAAGAGTTTATTTTGTAAGTCCGTTTGGCTCAGAGTTTTTAGTGAAGAGTTTGAGCAAATCCTACTGAGGAGTAGGTCGTGGTTTTTTCACCTTTTGAGCCAGGTGTTTTCCACGTAAAAATCTCTGTGTTTTTACTTTACTGCTTTTATTATTCCGCACCAGTAGAAGTTGGAACACAAAGAAGAACCAGGTTCTTCTTGTGAGACAGCACTCGAAAAATTGGGTACCACACATTTAACCTATATTCTTGTGTGGTATTGACGTCTAAAACATCAATTGGTATCAGAGCAGGTTATCCTTGAAAAGGCTAACACCTTGGAAAAGATCAAAATGAGTGCACCACCTGGGAACTGGGAAGGTCAATCAACTGCAAGGCCACCACTCTTCAATGACCAGTACTACTTTTGGTGGAAGAACAGGATGAAGGACCACCTGATAGGAAAAGACTATGAACTCTGGGACATGGTCACTGATGGACCTCTAGCTACAATGAAGAAGACTTCTGAAGGTTTGGATGTACCAAATACTAGGGCTGATTGCACTGCTGAAGACCTGAAGAAATGGGAGAAGAATGCTAAGGCCAAGAAGTGGCTAGTTTGTGGATTAGGTCCAGATGAATGCAGCAGAATCCAAAGTTGCGCCACAGCCAAAGAAATCTGGGATACTCTACAAGTAGCCCATGAAGGAACACCTCAGGTAAAGAGGTCAAGAGGTACTCTACTATACTCTCAGTATGAAAACTTCACTATGAAAGAAGGAAAGACTATCCAAGAGATGTATACAAGGTTCACAGCCTTGACTAATGAACTAAAGTCTCTTGGAAGAGTCATTCTTGAAGAGGAAAGGGTTGAGAAGATCCTAACAAGGGTCTTGCCAATTTCCTGGGAAAGCAAAATCACTGCTATCCAGGAATCTAAAAATATGGCAACCCTGAGATTGGATGAGCTAATTGGAAACCTCACTGCCTATGAACTTAGAAGGCAGACAATGAAGATGGATGGACCAAAGAAGGAGAGGAGTCTAGCACTAAGAATCACTGAGGGATCATATCTGGAGGAAGATGAGTTGGCCATGATTATCAAAGAATTCAGAAACTTTCTCATGAGGAAGAAAGGCATCTCTAGAGGAGGAAACTACAACAAAGCAAAAGCTCCAGAAAGGCCAACCAACGAGGGATGCTACAAATGTGGTAAGACTGACCATCTCATCAAACACTGTACCTAGTGGGAAGTAGAATGGAAAAAGGAGAGATATGAAAGAAGGAACAGGAAGAAGGAACTGGTCCAACCCAAGAAGACCACAACACAGGCTATGGTCGCTGCTTGGGGGGAAAGTTCAGATGAGGAATCAGAAGATGGGGAGACTGAAGATCAGGCGCTCATGGCAATTGGAGAATCTGATGAAGAACCACAGGTAAGCATTTCCCATCTTAAAAACAAAATAAAGTTCCTATCTAAGGAAAAACTCTCTGAGTTGCTACTTGATTTCATAGATGATTCTGAGGAAACATCCAAAGAGAATGATCAACTCTCTAAAGAATGTGCAATGCTAAAAGCAAAGTGCATGAACCTGGAAATCAGAGTCAGTGAATCTGAAAAGAAAAACACTGTCTTGTTGAACCAGGTTCATCCACTTGAGACTGAGATTCTAGAACTAAAATCTGAGAACTTAAAACTGAGATTAGGATCCAGTAAAAAGGTTGTTGATCACTCTCATGTCATGTTAGAGGAAAATTTGGGAAAACTAAAAGATAAAATGTATGCCAAGGATGAACAGATAAGATCACTTAAAGAAGAGCTTGGCAAAGTCAAACATGAATTAGATAGAACTTGTAAATGGAATAAATCCTCTGATGCCTTGACATGGCTTCAAGAGAATCATAGTAGCAACCGGAGAGGGCTTGGTTTTGGGAGTCAATTGCCCAAGTGGGATCCCAAAAGCAAGTATCTCTCTCTTCCTGAAAATAAAATCTGCACCCACTGTGGTAAGACTGGCCACTACAAATATGAGTGTACTGCAAAAGAGCAGGCCAGTCGAAAAAATGAGAGGTTTGTCAAAAAGAAAAACTGGCTACCAAATTGGGCCAAGAAAAATTTGATTCATCCATTCTCTCATAGAAAAGGACCCAAAATAGTTTGGGTTCTTAAAACTAACCCCTGACTTCCTTTTGTAGGTGCAAGTGAGAGGAAGCAGCCAAATTTGGCTGCTCAAAGCATATGACGGGGAACAAGGAACAGTTCCTTTCACTTGAAAACCTCAAAGGAGGAAATGTCTCCTTTGGAAATGGAAAGAAAGGTGAAACTATAGGGGTTGGCAAAGTAGGTAAGGATAACACACGTTCCATCTAACATGTGTACTTGATAGATGGCTTGAAATATAGCCTGATCAGTGTGTCACAATTGTGTGACAGAGGTAACCTAGTTGCTTTCACTTCCACAAAATGTTTTGATTAACTTGCTTACTAACAAGATTGTCTTGCAGGGAAAGAGAATGAATAATATCTATGTCATAGACTTGTCCACACTGTCTGAAAATGAACTCACTTGCTTAAGTATTTTGGACAGTGATCCCCTCCTTTGGCACAAACGGCTTGGACATGCAAGTCTAAATCAGCTTAACAAATTAGTCTCTAAGGACTTAGTGGTGGACTCCCTAACATTAAGTTCAAGGAAGACAAAGTTTGTGAGGCATGTGCAAGGGGGAAGCAGGTAAGATCCTCATTCAAAAGTAAGAAAATGGTCAGTACCACCAGGACGTTGGAACTGGTTCATCTGGATCTGTGTGGTCCAATGAGAACTCTGAGCAGAGGTGGTAAGAAATATGTGATGGTGTTAGTTGATGATTACTCAAGGTTCACGTGGACCTTATTTCTGGCATCTAAGGATGAAGCATTTGATATGTTCATCACATTTGTTAAGAAAACTCAAAATCAGTTAGGACATCAACTAGCATCAATAAGATCTGACCATGGTACTGAATTTGAAAATGCTAAGTTTGCTGAGTTCTGTGATGAACATGGTATCAATCACAACTTTTCTGCCCCTAGAACCCCACAGCAAAATGGGGTTGTGGAAAGAAAGAATAGAACTCTTGAAGACATGGCAAGAACCATGCTTCTTTCTAGCAAACTACCACACAACTTCTGGGCAGAAGCAATAAACACTTCTTGCTATATAATCAATAAATGTTTGACCAGGCCACTGGTAGAGAAGACTCCATATGAATTACTTAAAGGGAGAAAGCCCAACATATCCCATCTTATGGCTTTCGAATGTAAATGCTATGTGCACAATAATGGAAAAGATTCCTTAGGTAAATTTGATCCCAGAAGTGACGAGGGAGTATTCTTGGGATATTCATCACGTAGTAAAGCCCATAAAGTTTACAATAAAATAACTATGTGTGTAGAGGAGAGTGTGCATGTTGTATTTGATGAAACTAACACTCTTTC
>MDKH01143818.1:0-19571 GCA_005239495.1 Nicotiana undulata
CGGAACACGCATTTGATCAAAAACCCAACCAAACCATCTCCAAATGACCTGAAATTTTGCGGGTGAGTCCAAAATGACCTAACGAAGCTACAGCAACTCTCGAAATCCCATTCCGACCCTCGGATCAAAATCTCACCTATCAACCGGAATTCGCCAAAATACTAACTTCGTTAATTCAAGCCTTATTCTACACCGGGCATCGTAAAAATATTCTGAACACACTCGTAAGTCCCAAATCACCTAACAAAGCTATCCGAACCATAAAATCCGCATTCCGAGTTCGTTTACCAATAAGTCAACTCCGGGTTGACTTTTCCAACTCTAAAGCTATTGTTAGAGACTAAGTGTCTCAATCCACTCTATTTTCTCTCCAAACCCGAACCAACCAACCCCAATACTCCATGAACAGTCTAACCGAGCTACTATAAGACAGAAATAAAGGAATAGATGCGTATACTGCGTACCGACGGACCGGGTCATTACAGGTATCACTTAGTGAAGGTTATATTGGCTTTCCTGACCCAGCTGTTGGGCGCCATCGCGACTTGAATTAGGATTTGGGTCGTGACATTCTGACGATAGCTTTGTCGCTAGAATGTAGGCCCTCCCACCAACTCAACAATCTTGGGTGGATATTGGAGACCATGCCGAATGTGGGAACTTCGTGCCTCATGTTTCTGCAAGGCAAATAAGGTTAGGCCCTTACCCCTACCAGATTTGACTATTTAATATCAACAATTAGCATAAAGCATTCAGTCTCCAAATAAATGCACAAAACCTGATGATGTCCATTTGGGTTTAGGGAAACCCAGTGGACTTTTGGATAAGGCTATCTTAAATGCTATCGTGCAGACGAAACTTTAGCTCGACTAGGTTTGACCATGATTCATCCACCAATACAACAAAGTAAGGTTTCTATGGGGTTTTAGACTGGTACCCTTGAGCGGATAACTCAAGGGGGATGGCACGGAATCGTCGATTGCACCGCTGATCGACTAGTTTTACCGCAAATAAGCCTTTCCGAATTTAGGGGGATAATAATACAGGAAGAGTGCAGCCACTCATCAAGCATTGATATAGCATTTGTTTGGCACGAGTGGAGTATGAATGTTGAGCATGATTATGCAATAATAAGCATTAAAATAGATTGTCATGTATTTGCACATTAAGGAAAGCGGTAAATGCAACAGTTATGATTTAAAGCAGTTACAAAGGAAAACAAAGAGACATGTCAGTTTTGTTTTTTGAAATAAATACTTGAAAGAAATAAAAAACTAATTTCACATAGCAGGGAAGAGGAAATGGTGCAAGTATTTAAACAAATAAAGACACAAATTCATGAAACAATTTGCAATGGTAAAAGCTTATAATCCGCAGCAGAGTCGCGCCCCCATTTTTCTCCCCTGACGGAGAGATCCGGGTGCAGGACATTTGTGTAGAGGCAACTCTTTCCTTTTGGGAAAGGGGGTTTGCATATTTTGGAGAGTCGCCACCTAACGATTTTAACAGTGCGTTAGGGCACCTAAGGGGTTCATTTACAAACTGCGTTGCTAAGCAGAGATAGGGTAAGGGATTGAAATTATCCCAAGGGGAAGGTGTTAGGCACCCCTCATGATCCACAAGTGTGGTTCCCGGCCAAATGGTTTCGTGAATTTGTAAAGTTAGCAAATAACAAGTAAAGGGCTCAAGTAAGAGGGGATTACAAATATATTAAGCAAGCAAGTGTTAAAATTATCATGTTTTTGAAAAGAATTATAAGATAACATTTAAGGGAAAGGTATTCCTAGGTTTAAAATAATACGGATCACATCAATACAATACCCGATAGGCACTCCTCGAAGAGGGGCTACACATGGTATTAACGCATCGGTCATCATATCCATATTCTACCCTTTCCCACCCCGTGCAGGTAATTAAAGCGCGTGTTAGTCACGAACTCTATTGCGTGCTATTACCCGTCCCATCCTTTCAGTCCCGGAAGAGATTAGGACTACTATCCTAAAAGGGAGGTACTAGGCCGACCCTCAAGTTTAAAGGTAAAGATTCTAAAGCGACAAACAAAATCACTTAGGACTGCAATGAATGGGAAGCACATAGGAGCATATAAGAGGCTCAAGTTCACCTCCACATATTATGCATATAATTAGCACGACTCAAACACATGTAAGGGCGGTATTAATTTCAGAATCCTAAAGCATGATATCTAGGTGAGTCCAGAATGCAATGAGAAGCAAATTTGTTGCATATTTCAAAGAGGGAATCCTAATCAGTTTTTGCCTACTGATTTTTAAACCCGTTGATAGTTAAGCAACACATATAAAGAAGTATATTTCTAGTTTTAACAAATTTAGCACCTAAGGCTTGCCTAGGTGTGAGACAATGTATCCGTTATTAGAATTACTTAGATGTAACTGTTTGAGTTGCATTACTAAACATGTTTTTCTAGATGTTCAGATTTCAGGAATATTACCAACTGGGTGAGTCTGTTTATATCAGTAATCAAGCTAGATATGCCTAAGCGGATATGAATGCAATCCTAAAGGCATGATATCTAATGCACAGAAAATGCAGAGTGATGTACATGCAGGACCTAAACAGGATATTGTAAATGCATAAATATTTCAATGCTTTCAGAATATGTAAAAGATGTGAAAATGACTTATTATGTCAGTGCATAACGTAACGTAAAGTACTACCTATTAACATGTTTTAACACTGGTTTTTCTAAGTGATATAGGGATGAACATGTTGAAACAGTGTGCATGGGACCTAAAGAACAAGATTTCTAATGCATGCATGTGAACCTACACATGATCTCTATTGCGCAGATAAGAAATAAAAGCCTAAACATGGTTTCTACCCTTGTAATAAATAAGCATGCATAGTTACCCCTCCCATTTCACTATCCAGCCCCCATTAGTTGTTTACAAATTATTACAGGCCAGGAATTATGAATTACATAACCAAAAAGAAAATAAGAAGTTATTCTATAGCGAGCCTTCACTTAGGCCCAAATCCTCCACACTTCATTACCATATGGTGTTTTAAAGCCTTTGTCCGGGTGTGTCAAAGTTCCTTAAGGATATCAAGGGCTCCTGGGCAATGCTCACACCCAGACTTGGAAACCAAGAGTGGAACATGTGCAATGTGGAAATACCAGCTCTTGTGTGTCAAAGTTTAGAGGGAGCTCAAGGGTCCCAAATAAATGCTCACACAAGAGGGGCAGAACCTAATGTATATAGTGAAAGTGCTCATAGTGTTGGGGAATTTGAGTAAGAACAGTTTTAAAACAATTTTGAGAAAAGAGAGGTTTAGTCAAAATAGTCTGAAAAGGGTAAGGCAATAACACAACCACCATGTTCAAACATCACACACAGAACAATAAAATGAACTAAGATAAGTTTAGCAACCACAAGCAGGGAGATGAGGGATTAGGGGACAAGTATGAAGCACATAGGAACAGGCTTGCAAACAAGTAGACCTCAGAAAAAGAGTATTACAAGACTTAAGACTCTCATATAATCCTTCACAAGGATTCATGTCAGGATTGAAATAGCATCAGGTTGAGGGGTGTTAGAGTACATACTATGTTTAGAACTACATGCTTATCATGTATTGGGGTGAGGGGATAGGGCAGAAGCTTTAATGGAACATATAAACATGCTGAACTAGAGAATAACCATATAGACAGTTTAATAAATAAGCATGCTAATTGCAAGGTAAGCAATAAAACCATAATTAGACACATGACAGGAATAAAAGGAACTGTAACACAGAATAGAGCATGTTGTTTTGGAAACCTTAAAGTTAAACTGAGAACATACAAGTTAGATAATGAAGTAAATGCAGAGTAAAAGAGCAGTAGTGTGCAGAGAATGAGAGAAATAATGTATGGAACAATATAGACCAATAGAGCAGTAGTGCAAACAGAGCAGTGATACAACAGAGCAAGTAGAGTAGTAGTGTTACTCAGTCTTGGCTTTTAGCCGACTGAGTAACAAGTATATAACAAGAGAGAAAGAATATTTTAGAACATAGTGTGTTTGTGTGTGAGAGGGAGAGATTGAACTGTGTTGTCTAAAGAAAGAGTGACGTATTTATAGCTTTTTAAAACGAGTATAAAATAAGGTAACAAGTACTGATTAATCAATCAATGTAAATTATATTCAATTAGAATCAATCACAGACCCGGACTCCCTTTAATTAGGGAGTCCTAGTTCAAACAGTCATACTTGATGTCACATAAGGAAAAATCAATCATTAACTAGTTGTTACTATAATAAGAGTAGTAAAGCACATAGCATGTGATAAAGGCCAAATACATAGTTTTCACATAAGGAAAATATGTACTGACTATTTGACAGCATGTTGAAGCACACAAATAAGGTAAGATATAATTAAATTTAAAGAAACCAGTCACAAGAATCACAGATAAGACTAAAATCACAGAGGATCAGTTCTAATTAAGGAAAGCATCTCACAAATAAGTAAACGACTCGAAGAATCAGTACAGAATTACAAGGAGAATACACAAAGTCACATATTCTAGGAAAATATCACAGTTCCGAGGGAGATACATAAAATCAGTAAAGAATCTTATGTAAATAGTCAATAAAAAACTAATCATACTTATTTGGACGATAAATAGCACATATCGAACAAAATTAAGGAAACCCTAAACAAATAGTTAGAGGAATAGTAGAGAATCAGAACCCTAAAAACAAATTAGAGCAAAGAGCACAAGAATACATAGAGCATGCATGAAAGCACCGGATATTCATGAGGAACATATACAATCACGGATTAATCGAACCTATTGTCAGAGACAACCTAAAAATTAGGGCTTCTAGCATAATAAGTCAAGTAGCAAGAAAAGCATAAGAGAATCGTTCAAACATAGTAGAAAGTACTTAAAAATCAGAAGAAGAATCGTTCTTTTTGAGAAAGGTGTTAAGAAACCCTAACTTGAAGATGAAGAGTCATTTTTAAGGAAAACTCGGAGAATATTTGGGAAAAACAACGAAATAGCTTCAAATATACGCAGATCTATCATAGATATAAAAGAATCGGGGGTTTTAAGCATTTAGGGTTTCAAAGAGAACCTAGAAAGATAAGAAAAAAACCTCAAATGTCGCTGGTTTAAGCCCAAAAGGTCACAGACCTTGCTTGAACAGCCGGAGATGGTAGGAGATGGCCGGAGGATGACGAGAACAGGCCCAAGGGGTAGGAGGATTAACCCAAGTCTCTTGAAGACCTTAGAGATAGAAAACACCGGCGTGAGGGAACCACAGGAGGCAGGAGGATGGTGAGAGCTTCATGATCTCCGGCGAAGAGACGGCTGGAGAAGGCGAAGAGGTTCATTGGATCCCAAAGAGACAGAAAGTCTTTAGAAGAGACTTAGAGATATAGAGATAGAGTAGAGAGATGAGGGACCAGTGAGAATGAGAGGGGTCAGGGGTTAGTCTAAGTTAATTAAGATAATAATGATCTGGACCGTTTATTTAATTTGATCAACGGCTCAAATTGGTTCGGGGTTGGGCCGGGTAGTAAATTGGTTTGGGTTGGGTAGGTAATTGGGTTAAAGGGTCCGGGTAAATTGGGTTGAAATCAAAATTAAAAGTGGCTAGATTTTAAATACACATAAAAATAGGTAAATAATTAATAACATAGCTAATAATTATATAAAAAATGAAATTAATGCTAGGTAAACAAAATTAAAAGTAATTAACTAATATTAATATATACAAATGACTAATTATAGAATTAAAAATAGCATAAATGCATAATTGGGCCTTAGTTGCAAAATTTGTGTAATTATAGCTAAACAGTGTCAAATTGGTTAATTTGTAAAATAAATAAATCCTAATAGGATTAAAAATGATTGAAATTATTTATAATACAATTTATGAATAGTTTATTGAATATAAAATACTAAATAAATTGATAAAAATATGAAAAATTATGGAAAAAATACCATTCCTCATATTGAAAGTAATATGCAAGTGTGAAAATAATTTTGAGAAAAAATTGGGTATCAACAGCGCTACATCTTTTAAATGGATGTAGGTGGTTCTGTAGCAGGTAGCACCGATCGACGATAGTGGTGCTTTCTCCTCCTCCCTTCAGCAGTTCTGGTGAGCCCCATTTCCTTTCGGGGCCGTGGGTAGATACATGTTGATCTCTTTCGTACATGTTGTCCCTTTTGAGGTATAGCCGGGGCCTTGTCGCCGGCATGTCTATGTATATTTTTCCGTACTCTTAGAGGCTCCGTAAACACTTATGTGTGTTGTGAATATATTTTGGGTAGTTGTTGGATTTACTCGTAATCGTGATTCCGTAGCGTGAATATTGTAATTAGTATGTATGTTTTGAAAGATGTAATGTTGGTAATGGAGAAAGAGGAAAATAGACTTAATATTATGAATACATATATGCTTTTGATTTATCTCTTGCTACCTCATGTAAATAATGTATGCTATAAACACGGGGAGAAACGAGTCGGGTAGGAAAGGCTAAACAGGCTTGCTTGACCGGGTCACTCGGTTAGGCGCTGGTCCCGTCCCTCGATTTTGGGGCGTGACAAAATTGGTATCAGAGCTTAAGGTTTTAAAAGTGTCCTGGGATGTCTCAGAGCCGTGTCTAGTAGAGCCCTTCTTATCGGTGTGTTGTCGACCACATCTATCATTATGGGGCTTCTTGGACATTTAAGAATAATACCCTTCTTTGATATTCTATATCGTGCAGTAGAGCTTAAGATAGGGATCTGATTTCCTAGTTATGTCTCATTTTTTTAGATGAGTAACCCACGAGTCCGAAGCAGCGAGGAAGGAATAACCCCACCAACGAATCTGGGGGAGATTGCACAAGAGTTCGTTGGGAGAATGCGTCAAGCGGTGGAGGGATTGGAAGAACTTGTTGCTTAGGGAAGTGTCCTTATTCCCACCAATGTCACTGCGCCGCACGATCGTGTGGTGAGAGCATCAAAGAAACGAAAGAGAACTGTCCCTGCTAATGAGCTGGGTTGCTCAATTTGCCAGAAGCGTCACTTAGGAAGATGTTGGATGACTCTTGAGATATGCTATGGTTGTGGAAAGAGGGGGAACAAGAAGAATAAATGCCCTAGGATGGGTACATCTATCCCGGTCTTCCTGGTATGTGTGGAGGAAAATTTGACGTCGAGTTGTGAGTATGCTCAGCAACGTGCTTTGGGTGGTAGATCTGGGAATTTCCAAGGGCCCGCATAACAAACTGGTACAAGAATTATTATTATTACCCCCGCATTGGATGCTTGGAGGAAAGGTGGCAGAAGCTTATAAGGTATGCAAAAGGGTGGATGTCAGGCAAGTGGGGCGAGTTAGTTTGATGGACCTCGCTCCCGTTGTGTGAGGTGTGGGAAGTGGCATTCGGGGCTCTGCCACCTGGACATGCCAGTATGTTATGGGTGTGGGAGGAGAGGCCATATTAAGAAAGACTACCGTTCATCAATCCAGGGAGCAGGTTGGGGCGTCGCCTAGCCATCCAGTTCTTCAGCTGCTACATCTTCAGCACACCCTCCAACCCGCGGCCCTCCAGCACCAGCAGGGCGCGGTGCAGCTAGGGGTGGAGCACGAAGTCAAGGAGTAAACAACTGGTTCTATGCCCTGAGTGGTCGTTAGAGTGCAGAGGCTTCTCCAGATGTCGTCACAGGTATTCTGACTGTTCAATCTCATGATGTGTATGCCCTTATTGATCCCGTGTCTTCTTTGTCATATGTTACTCCTTTTATTGCTTCAAGCTTTGGGATAGAACCAGAAAAGCTTCATGAGTCGTTCTCAGTGTCGACTCCGGTTGGTGAATCTATTATGGCCGCACGAGTCTATGGGAATTGTGTTATCACGGTGTTTGGTCTGGATACCACGGACGATCTTATTGAGCTAATAATTGTTGATTTTGATGTAATAATGGGAATGTATTGGCTCTATTCGTGCTTTGCTAAACTCGACTGCCGAACCAGAATTGTGAGGCTTGAGTTTCCTAATGAACCAGCTATTGAGTGGGAGGGGAATAATATTGTGCCAAGATGTAGGTTTATTTCCTACCTTAAGGCCTCAAAAATGAACAGAAAGGGGTGCATCTACCATTTGGTCCGCGTTGCGGACACCACTTCTGCGGTGCCTGCTCCCGAGTTCGTGCCTATTGTGAATGAATTCCTTGATGTTTTTCCGGATGAGCTTCCTGGGATTCCACCAGATAGAGAGATCGATTTCGGGATTGATGTATTGCAAGACACGCAGCCAATATCTATTCCACCCTACAGGATGGCGCCATCGGAATTGAGGAAGTTAAAGGAGCAGCTGAAGGATCTTCTAGAAAAGGGTTTCATTAGGCCAAGTGTGTCGCCTTGGGGCGCACCGGTCCTTTTTGTCAGAAATAAATATGGATCGCTGCGAATGTGTATTGACTACCGGCAGCTCAACAAGGTTACAATAAAAAACAAAAACCCATTGCCTCGGATAGATGATTGGTTCGACCAATTGCAAGGTGCTAGGTTCTTCTCAAAGATTGATTTGTTGTCCGGGTATCACCAGCTAAAGATCAGGGAGTAGGATATTCCTAAGACCGCCTTCAGGACTCGATATGGGCACTTTGAGTTCTTGGTAATGTCTTTTGGGCTAACCAACGCCCCAACAACTTTCATGGACCTTATGAATCCGGTCTTCAATCCATTTCTTGACTCTTTTGTAATTGTCTTCATCGACGATATCCTTGTTTATTCACAAAGTCAGGAAGATCATGCTAATCACCTCAGGGCAGTTCTACAGACCCTTCATCAGCACCAATTTTATGAAAAGTTCTCAAAATGCGAATTTTGGCTAGAATCAGTTACCTTTTTGGGCCATGTTGTCTCTAGGGAAGGGGTTTAGGTTGATCCCCAAAAGATCGCAGCTGTGAAAGATTGGCCTAGACCAATGACCCCGACAGAGATTCGCAGTTTCTTAGGTTTAGCCAGATATTATCGGAGGTTCGTAGAAGGATTCTCCACTCTCGCCTCCCCATTGACTAAGCTAACGTAGAAAGCGATCAAGTTCTAGTGGTCCAATGCTTGTGAAAGGAGTTTCTAGGAATTGAAATCAATATTGACTTCTACGCCGGTGTTGACCTTGCCGGAGGGTACTGAGGGGTTTGTGGTGTATTTTGGTGCTTCAAGGGTTGGTCTTGGGTGTGTGTTGATGCAATGCGGTAAGGTTATAGATTATGCTTCGAGGCAGCTTAAGAATCACGAAAAGAATTATCCGATGCATGATTTGGAGCTTGCAGCAATTGTCTTTGCATTGAAAATCTGGTGGCACTATATTTATGGGGTCCATGTGGACTTGTTCACTGACCACAAGAGTCTCCAGTATCAATTCATACAGAAGGAGTTAAACTTAAGGCAGAGGGGATGGTTGGAATTGATCAAAGACTATGATATGAATATCTTGTACCATCCAGGGAAAGCGAATGTGGTGGCAGACGCTCTTAGTCAGAAATCCATAGGTAGTTTGGCCCACTTAGAAGCAGGTCAGAGGCCTTTGGCTCGAGAGGTTTACCAGTTGGCCAGTCTGGGGGGTTTGTTTTACGGCCTCAGACGAAGGGAATGTTGTGGTACATAACGGAGCTGAATCCTCGCTTGTGGCAGAAGTTAAGGAAAAGCAATTCAATGATCCAGCAATGGCACGACTAAGAGAGGCAATTCTTAATCACATGACCACAACTTTTTCACATGACCACAACATAGGGAGACTATGTGTTCCAGATGTGGGTGTCCTTCGGGAGAGGATAATGGCAGAAGATCATAATTCTAGATATTCCATACACCCCGGTTCTACGAAAACGTATCATGATCTCAAGGAAGTTTATTGGTGGAGTAGCATGAAGAGGGGTGTGGCGGACTTTGTGGCTAAATGCCCGAACTGTCAGCAAGTGAAGGCCGAGCATTAGAGGCCCGATGGGTTTGCGCAGCTTATAGAAATACTAATGTGGAAATGGTAGATGATCAATATGGATTTTGTAGTAGGGTTACTTTGCACTCTGCGCAAGTTTGACTCAATTTGGGTAATAGTGGATCGTGTCGGTGGAGACCGTTGAAGTTAATGAAGAGTTGTCGTATGAAGAATTTCCGATTGCTATTATGGATAGGCAGGTTCGTAAGTTGATAAACAAAGAAATTGCTTCGAATAAAGTATTATGGCGGAATCAACCAGCCGAGGAAGCCACAAGGGAAGCGGAGAATGAAATGTAAAAGAAGTACCCCCATTTGTTTGAATGAGTCAGGCAGTCGTTTATAAAGTTGATTATCTCTAAATAATTGCAGTATATGTCATAGTATGTAGAGCCACCCCACTCCCCTAATCCCCGTTCTCTTATGAATCCTTAATTTGTAAAGACCCGTGAAATTTCATTTCTAAATAATGTCCAAATAGGTCCTCGTGTTGTATAACTGTGGAAATTCTTAACATGGACTTATTTTAAGTTAAAATTACCCCGGGATTTGAAAGATAAAATTTTCAAGAAATTGTGTTGTTATGCGACGCACTATGCCATCACATAACGTGTATGCGGATCGCATAATGGTCGCATACCTGGGCAGACTTTAGCCTAAATTAAGGACAACTATGCGGTCTAGAATGCGATCGCATTCTGGTTATGCGGACCGCATACTTGTCGCATTCTTGCCCATTGGTTTTTGGTGAGGGAGGTTATGCGACACACTATGGGATCGCATAACGTGTATGCGGACCGCATGTCAGGAATGTGATCGCATTCCTGACCGCATTCCGTGTCGGGGCTCCTAATTTCTAATTTTAAAATCCGACCCCCTGTTTAATAAAACACCCCTCCCCTTCATTTTAAACCATTTTCTGACTAAGAATAGAGAGAGAAAAGGAGAGTTCTTGAGAGAAAGGGTTTCAACATCATCCATTTGGTTTTCCACAATCACTCAAGCCCGGGAATTATCGAGTTATTGTCTTCTTCACTTAAAGAGGCAAGTCCCCACCCCATTTCCCTTAAATTTCCAGACTTTGGTTAATAAGTAGAACTCCCCTAAAGGAGTTCTTGAAGATAAAAGAGAAGAACCTTGCATGCATGTCCATTAATTGTCGCAATCTAGTAAAAGGATGTGGGTTAGGGTTAATATTCACAAAATAAGGGGTTATAAATCTAAGGGGTCATATAACATTCGATAAAACGCCTAAGCGAGTTCGAATTGTGTTCATGATTCCCAATTCTAAGATGAATGTGTTGCATTATGAATTAGATTGACGTTGCTTGACAGTCCGGTGATTTGTGATAGAAATTAAAAAGGGAAAATTCGACACAAGGTATGTATGGCTAATTTTAACCTTTGTAGAATCTTCTTGTTGGTGTTCGAGCATATGGTATGTGTACTTTGTTTGAGATTATGTGAATTGATTGTTCTAATGTGTTGAGACGTAAGATTTTATTCTCTGATTGTCCTAGCTGATTGTCATACCACCGTGCTATGTGAGGTTGTGAAAATGGTGATTCCTTGTGCTTACTCTATCACGTGCAAAGCTCATTAACTGTTGAATACCTCGGTATGAAAGGATGTACTACCAAACGAAAGAAATAATAATGAATCCAATTGTTGAATGTATCTAAGTGCTAAATGATGTGTAGTAAATAATGGAAAGGAAACGTGGATAACTAATTGAGCTTTATGTTGATGGCAAACTGTATATGATTCACTATTGGATAAAGATTTCTTTGGCCGTGATTTCATATGGTTATTTGGTTGTTTCGAATGAATATCCTTGATGATGAGAATCTTTGTGATTGAATTGTTGGTTGATGTTGCTATTAAATGCATTGTTGAACGTATCAAAGGGCTAAAGGATAAGTAGCGAATGATGAATGTAAATATGGACAGATTTTATTGAGTTAAATGATTGTGGCAACACCATATATGAATTACTGATTGGTAATGATCATTTTGCCTTGATTTCACATAGTTGTTGGTTGATATGAACTTATGTTCTTCATGATGAAGATCCTTGTGATTTAAATTGGTGGTGATTGTTGATTGTCCGGTGGGATCGGGTTGCACGCCGCAACACGGAGTAATAAGGGTGGACAAGGTAATAAGGGTGAGAGAAGGTAATAAAAGTGGCCGAGGTAATAAGGGTGGCCGAGGTAATAAGGATGTAATGTGATCATTATCACTATTGAAATGAAAATCTATGAAACTCTTGAATATGGAGGTGTTGAAAAAGAAAAAGGGAATCTGTGAAACTATTGATTTTGGTTATTTCGATTTCGTGCAATGCTTGTTGGATTCTATTAACTGTCCCTTATCTGTGTACTGCTTGACTGTACTTGGGGTAAAGTTTGTTCAACATAGTAGTACTATTCCACAGTACTAACGTCCCTTTTTTCGGGGCACTACATCTTTTATATGGATGTAGGTGGTTCCATAGCAGGTAGCTCAGACCGCCGTTAGTGGTGCCTCCTCTTCATCTCCTCAGCAGTTGTGGTGATCCCCTTTTCTCCTCGAGGCCGTGTGTGGATTATACCACCCTCTTTTGCTTATGTTGTAAAGGTATAGCCGGGGCTTTGTTACCGGCAAGTTATGTAGAATCCCTAGTATTCATAGAGGCTCTGTAGACATGATGTGGGTGTATATATGTATTTTTGGGTAGTAACTGTACGTACTCGGAAACCGTGGTTCATGTTAGGAACTTATGTTTGTACCTTGTATGTTTGGGTATCAATCATTGAAAGGCTAAAAGAGGAAAAACAGAATTATGTTGTAAAATGTACTTTGAACCTAATTTCGGCTAACTCACATGAAATAATGTATGTATGAACGCGGGGTAATACGTTGGGCAGGAAAGGCAATCCAGCTCCGCTTGACTGGGTTCATCCGGTTAGGCGCCGGTCTCGTCCCTCGATTCTGGGGCGTGATAAACTTGGTATAAGAGCCTAAGGTTTGAAAAGTTTCCTAGGATGTCTTGGAGCCGTGTCTAGTAGATCCCTTCTTATCGGTGTGTTGTCGACCACATCTATAATTAGGGGGCTGCAGGGACATTTAGGAAAATACCCTTTCATTGTTACTCTATATCGTGCGATGGAGTGAAAGGTGAGAATGTCTTTATCTAATTCGTGTGTTGTCCTAATTTTCAGTAAATGGCGCCCAAGAAGAGAGCTCGACTCGGCCTAGAGGCCAAAGCCACCCCGATAATGGCCATACATCCTTTATCTGATGGTGCGGGTGAGAATGACTCCCCGACCTTGAATCTGCCTGACTCTTTCGTGCCAGGCCAGTCTATGCCTATTCCTGCTCCAGCGGAGGGTACTGAAATCCCTCCCGCTGATGTTCCTGATCCTTCTTCAGTTCCAGCTTCCGGTCCCAGTATTTCTGATGGGGACCTCAGGGGGGCTATTCAGATGTTGACTCAGTTAGTGGCCTTCCAGGCCCAAAGATCTCAGGCTGCCCTTGCGTCCTCTAGCGAGCAAGGGGATTCTTCAGGTTCTAGGGTCAACCAGTTTCTGCGGTTAGCCCCTCCAGAGTTCACAGGCACCGACCCAGAGGCCGATCCTCAAGATTTTATAGATGAAATGTACAAGACTCTCCGGGTTATGAAGGTTACTGAAACAGAGGGAGTTGAGTTGGCTTCCTATCGTCTAAAGGGAGCAGCATATTCATGGTTTCAGATCTGGGAGAGTTCCCGTGGAGAGGGGATCCCTCCGGCAAGGTGGGTCGAGTTCGTAGATGCTTTCATGGATCATTTCTTGCCTACCGAGACTATGGCAGCTCGTGTTGCAGAGTTTGAGGTCCTTAAGCAGGGCCACATGAGTGTGTGGGAGTGCCATATGGAGTTTGTATGCTTGTCAAAGTATGCTACCCACATGATGCCGACTCTGGAGGCCAGAGTTCGTCGGTTTGTTCGGGGCCTTGGTCCCTTGGTTGTTAATGAGGCTGCTATAGCTGCTTTGCATTCAGATATGAACTATGGGAAGGTTGTGGGTTTTGCCCAGACTAAGGAGGCTCGAAAATTGAAGATAAGGTCAGAGAGAGAGAGAGTAGTAGTAGGGCCCGGTCAACGGGCGACACTGGGAGCTCGATTAGAGGTGGGAGTTTAGCCTTTGGGAGAGGGTCATAAGGACCATCTCAGTCCAATGCTTAGTCCTCAGCCAGTGCGCCGCCATCAGGGCATAATTATCAGCAGGGAGGTCGCTTTGGGCCCGGTTCAGATAGCAGGAGATTCCACCAGTCAGGTCGTTCTGGTTGGAGGTTTCAGCAGCAGCGAAGGTCCCCATACCCTAGGTGTGGGAGGTTCCATTCTGAGCCATGTTACTTGGATATTCCGATATTGTTCAGATGCGGAGTGAGAGGTCATACCTAGTGGAATTGTCGTGCGCCCAGTCAGGGCACGGATAGGGGCACTGCTTCAGCCGTCTGGTTCTTCAGCCGCTACATCTTCAACATGCCCTCCAGCTCCAGTAGGGCGCGGTGCAGCTAGGGATAGAGCACGGGGTCAAGGGAGACCCAGTCGGATCTATGCCTTGAGTGGTCGCCAGAGTGCGGAGGCTTCCCCATATTTTGTCACAGGTATTTTGTCTGTGCAAACGCTTAATGTTTATACTCTTATTGATCCGGGGTCCTCTTTGTCATATGTTGCTCCATTTATTGCTTCGAGTTTTGAGATAAAACCCGAACAACTTCTTGAGCCGTTCTCAGTATCGACTCCGGTTGGTGATTCCATTACGGCCGCGCGAGTCAATAGGAATTGTGTTGTCACGGTGTGTGGTCGAGATACCACGACCGACCTTATTGAATTAAAGATGTTAGATTTTGATGTTATCATGGGAATGGATTGGCTTTACTCGTGCTTTGCTAAACTCGACTGCCGGACCAGAATTATGAGGCTCGAATTTCATAACGAGCCCGTCATTGAATGGAAAGGGAATGATGTCGTGCTGAGAGGTAGGTTTATTTCCTATCTTAAGGCCTCCAAAACGACCAGGAAAGGATGCATCTATCATTTGGTCCGGGTTGCGGACACCACCTCAGAGGTGCCTGCTCCCGAGTCCGTGCCGGTTGTGAATGGGTTTCTGGAAATGTTTCCGGATGAGTTACCTGGGATTCCACCAGATAGAGAGATTTATTTCAGGATTGATGTATTGCAAGATACGCACCCAATATCTATTCCATCGTACAGAATGGCGCCAACATAATTGAGAGAGTTAAAGGAGCAATTGAAAGATCTATTAGAAAAAGGTTTCATTTGGCCAAGTGTGTCGCCTTGGGGCGCACCGATTCTTTTTTTTTCAGAAGAAAGATGGATCGCTTCGAATGTGTATTTATTATCTGCAACTCAACAAGGTCACCATCAAGAATAAATATCCACTGCCTCGGATAAGATGATTTGTTCGATCAGTTGCAAGGTGCTAGGTTCTTCTCAAAGATTGATTTACGGTCAGGGTACCACCAGTTAAAGATCAGGGAGTAGGATATTCCTAAGACCGCCTTCAGGACTCGTTATAGGCACTTTGAATTTTTTGTCATGTCTTTTGGGCTAACCAACACCCCAGCAGCTTTTATGGATCTTATGAATCGGGTTTTCAAGCCGTTTCTTGAATCCTTTGTGATAGTTTTCATTGATGATATCCTTGTTTATTTGCGAAGTCAGGAAGATCATGCTAATCACCTCAGGGCAATTCTGCAGACTCTTCATCAGCACCATATGTATGCAGAGTTTTCAAAATGTGAGTTTTGGCTAGAGTCAGACACCTTTTTGGGCCATGTTGTTTCTAGGGAAGGGATTCAAGTTGATCCCCAAAAGATTGCAGCGGTAAAGGATTGGCCTAGACCAACGACCTCGACAGAGATTCGTAGTTTCTTGGGTCTAGATTGGTATTATCAGAGAATGCTGGAGGGATTCTCTATTCTCGCCTCCCCATTGACTAAGGTGAAGCAGAAAGTAGTTAAGTTTCAGTGATTCGATGCTTGTGAAAAGAGTTTTCAAGAATTGAAGTCGAGATTGACTTCGGCACTAGTGTTAACCTTGCCAGAAGGTTCAGAGGGATTCGTGGTTTATTGTGATGCTTCGAGAGTTGGTTTGGGGTGTGTGTTGATGCAGTGTGGTAAAGTTATAGCGTATGCTTCAGGACAACTCAAGAATCACGAGAAGAATTATCCGACGCATGATTTGGAGCTCGCAGCGGTTGTGTTTGCATTGAAAATTTGGCGGTATTATCTTTATGGGGTCCATGTGGACGTGTTCACAGACCACAAGAGTGGTCAGTACCTATTCAAACAGAAGGAGTTGAATTTAAGGCAGCGAAGGTGGTTAGAATTGCTCAAAGATTATGATATGAATATTTTGTACCATCCAGGAAAGGCGAATGTGGTAGCCAACGCTCTTAGTCGGAAATCCATGGGTAGCTTGGCACATTTAGAGGCCGGTCAGAGGCCTTTGGCTCGAGAGGTTCATCAGTTGGCCAGTCTTGGGGTCTGTCTTTCGACCTCAGATGAGGGGATTGTCGTGGTGTGAAATGGAGCGGAGTCTTCGCTTGTGAGTGAAGTCAAGGAATAGCAATTCTGAGACCCAGCATTGATACAATTGAGGGAAGCAATTTTAAATCACAAGACTTCAGCTTTTTCACTCGACAATGATGACGGTGTCTTGCGGTGTCAGGGGAGACTATGTGTTCCAGATGTGGATGATCTCCGGGAGAGGGTAATGGCAGAGGCTCATAATTCCAGGTATTCTGTTCACCCAGGTTCTACGAAAATGTATCACGATCTCAAGGAGATTTATTGGTGGAATGGTATGAAGAGGGGTGTGGCGAACTTGGTGTCTAGATGTCCGAATTGTCAGCAGGTGAAGGCCGAGCATCAGAGGCCCGGTGGGCTGACTCAGCTTATGGAAATCCCGATGTGGAAATGAGAGATGATCAACATGGACTTCGTGGTAGGGTTACCCCGCACTCAGCGCAAGTTCGACTCAATTTGGGTGATAGTGGATCGACTCACGAAATCAGCTCACTTCTTACCAGTCAAGTCTACCGATACTGCAGAACAGTACGCTCAGTTGTATATGAAGGAAATAGTCAGACTTCATGGCACTCCAGTTTCTATTATCTCGGATCGAGGGGGCCAATTCACAGCTAACCTTTGGAGGAAATTTTAGCAAGGTTTGGGTACTCAGGTAAATCTTAGCACAACTTTCCACCTACATACGGACGGTCAAGCGGAGCGGACTATTCAGACGCTTGAGGATATGTTGCGGCCTTGTGTTTTGGATTTCAAGGGTAGCTTGGATGATCACTTGCCGCTTATAGAATTTGCTTACAATAACAACTTCCATGCTAGTATTCAGATGGCCCCATTTAAGGCATTGTATGGAAGGAGATGTAGATCTCTGATCGGATGGTTTGAGGTGGGTGAGGCAGAATTTATAGGGCCAGATCTTGTGCACCAAGCTATGGAAAAAGTTATAGTCATTTAGGAAAGGATGAAAACTGTTCAGAGTCGTCAGAAATCCGATGCAGATGTTCGTCGTAGAGATTTAGAGTTTCAAGTAGATGATTGGGTATTCTTGAAGGTATCTCCCATGAAGGGAGTCATGCGTTTTGGAAAGAAAGGGAAATTGAGACCAAGGTATGTCGGGCCATATCGGATCGCTCAAAGGGTAGGGCAAGTCGCGTATAGGCTAGAATTGCCCCTTGAAATGTCATTAGTGCACCCGGTATTCCACGTGTCTATGTTGAAGAAGGTAATTGGAGATCCTTCCGCCATCGTGCCAGTTGAGACCATTGAGGTTAGTGAAGAATTGTCATATGAAGAGGTTCCAGTTGCTATTCTTGATAGGCAAGTCCATAGATTGAGAAACAAAGAAATTGCTTATGTTAAAGTGTTGTGGCTAAGTCAGTGAGTCGAGGAAGTCACGTGGGAAGCGGAAAATGAAATGAAAGAAAAATATCCCCAATTGTTTGAACAAGTCTAGTAGTGATCGTGAGAATCGCTATCTCTAGGTGAATTCACCCTTGTGTTTTGTCGTGTCTCACCCTCCTGATTTCATTGTTATTGTAACATCCCAAATTGTGCCATATTTGTGCATGTTGTGATTATTTGAGTAATGTGTAGCTCTTTGTAGCAAGCTAAAATTTTGTGCAATTCATGTGGTAGTTAGATGATATGCCCGTTGTGGTGTTGACTAAATTATGTATAAGCAGGTTGAAGAAATTGAACTATGTATGATTTGATGGGATAACTGAAGTGTGTGCAAATGGTTAGAGTAAGTGAAACTATGTGAAACTCATGTGATGGTTAAAAGATTAATAGAAGTGTAGATTGGTAATGATTTTATTGAAGTATATACATGGTATGTGGAAGCAATTGACTATATGCAAGTTGTTGAGGTAACAAGGTTATATACAAGTTGTTAGAATAACTACATTATGTAGCATTAAATTGGAATGTGTTTTCGGGGGCTCTCTGACAGGTAGATAGGCCTAATTACAGAGGAAACTCTGGCAAAATTTTCTGAAAATGTCGGAGTTAGCGAAAAATTTGGGGGTTGGCATAATGTGTTTTCCAAACCGAATGATTTACCGATCCTCATTCGAGGACGAATGATTCTAAGTGGGGGAGGATGTAAAGACCCGTGAAATTTCATGTCTACAATAATGCCCAAATAGGTCCTCGTGTTGTATAACTGTGGAAATTCTTAACATGGACTTATTTTTAGTTAAAAGTACCCCGGGATTTGAAAGATAAAATTTTCCAGAAATTGTGTTGTTATGCGACGCACTATGCGATCTCATAACGTGTATGCGGACTGCATAATGGTCGCATACCTGGGAAGACTTCAACCCAAATTAAGGACAACTATGCGGTCCAAAATGCGATCGCATTCTGGTTATGCAGACCGCATAGTTGTCGCATTCTTGCCCATTGGTTTTTGGTGAGGGAGGTTATGCGACGCACTATGCGATCGCATAACGTGTATGCGGACCGCATAGTGGTCGCATACCTGCACAATGTGTTTTTAGTTTTATCCCATCTTGAGGGCCATTCTGCGACCGGTCTACGGACTGCATGTCAGGAATGCGATCGCATTCCTGACCGCATTCCGTGTTGGGGCTCCTAATTTCTAATTTTAAAACCCGACCCCCTATTTAAGAAAACACCCTTCCCCTTCATTTTAACCATTTTCTGACTAAGAATAGAGAGAGAAAACGAGAGATCTTGAGAGAAAGGGTTTCAACATCATCCATTTGGTTTTCCACATTCACTTAAGCCCGGGAATTATCGAGTTATTGTCTTCTTCACTTAAAGAGGCAAGTCCCCACCCTATTTCCCTTAAATTTCCAGACTTTTGTTAATAAGTAGACTCCCCTAAAGGAGTTCTTGAAGATAAAAGAGAAGAACCTTGCATGCATGTCCATTAATTGTCGCAATCTAGTAAAAGGAAGTGGGTTAGGGTTCATATTCACAAAATAAGGGGTTAGAAATCTAAGGGGTCATATAGCATTCGATAAAATGCCTAAGCGAGTTCAAATTGTGTTCATGATTCTCAATT